>JAJHZJ010000721.1:312500-443500 GCA_023548195.1 Bettongia penicillata ogilbyi
GATAATTCTGTAGCACTGATGGGGAAGGGTTTTTGCATTCAATATCACAGGCAATAAAGGTTGACACCAAGGTCTCCACAATCAAAGCAAAGAGCTGTATTGGATCAATTGACTGACTAAATCCGATTTTTTCTATCGGGGTTATGAAAATACCTTTGATCTTCTGCCGTGGCATCCCAGTTTTTATGATGCAAACGAGTAATTTTAATAATAGAAATAGTAGTAAAGACTCGCAGTGGCATAAAAATCACAAATCTATAATGTATCCAAAGAAGTCAGGCTAGTGATCTTTAAACCCCTTCCAGCTTGGACATTCCATGGTTGAAGGCCCTCTCAGCTCTGATGTACTGCGTTATTTGTTTGAACGTTTGCTTTCTATTCCGACGTTCCATATTCTAATATCCCACCAAACTCTGCCATTCTGTGTTCTTGGTTCTAGAGTCTTCCAGATCTGACATTCTAGGTTCTAGCTTGTAAGGTCCCTTGTAGCTCTGACACTCTGTGTTCTAGGTTGAAAGATCTCTTCCAGCTCCGACACTGTATTCTAGGTTGTGAAGTTCCTTCCAGCTCTGACATTCTGGATTCTGGCTTTTAAGTTCCTTCCCAGCTCCGATATTCTGTATTTTAGGTTGTAAGGTCCCTTTTGGCCTGACTACAATCTGTGTTCTAAGGAAACTTTCTATTTCCCCAATAGCCCAGCTTCAGTTTGTTTTATTTGTATTTTCTTATGCACATAGTGTTGTCTCCCCTCTAGTAGAGCATACGCATTTGGAGGGCAGAGATGTTTTCGTAGTTACCCCTCTTCAGAAGTGATAGACTCCTAGAGCGCATGACAACATCACAGCAATGAAAATAACAACAGTTGTAATTTAAATAGCACTTTAAAGTTCGCAAAGTGTTTTACTAATATTATCTAATTTTGTCCTCACAACAACCCTGCGAGGTGGTGAATATTATCATCCCCATTTTATAGATGAAGACACTAAGGCAGACAGGATCTCACCACTAGCATGTATCTGATAGGGATTCAAATGCACGTCTTTGTGACTCCACGTCCAGCACTTCCACCATGCCTGACACATAGCACATGCTTGAAAAATACTTGACGGATTGGTTGGTCGGTTGGTTAATTGTCCTAAGGGCCCTTCTAGATCTAACCTTCTGCTAGTCTATGAAAGGGAGTTCCCCAAAGTTGCTGATCCAGAGTACAGTGAACATGTCAGAGAATTGGGGTGCACCTGTTCTGCTGCATAACCTGTGGGCAGTATGGGAAAGTTCTATAACTTCTTTGAACCCTTCCAATGTGTAAATCTGGGTACAGTAAGTTTCCTTCCTGGGGGAAGCTAGGTGGCACAGTGAGTAGAACACCAGCCCTGGAGTCAGGACGACCTGAGTCCAAATCCCACACCACATAATAAGTTGTGTGACCTTGGGTAAGTCACATAACATCTGGTTTCCTCACCTATAAGATGGGGATAATAATGGCACCTACTTCCCAGAATTGTTGTGACGACAAAATGAGATAACATGTAGAAAGCACTTTGAAAACCTTAACATGTTGAACTAAACTGCAGCTATTACCACTGCTGCTCTTGGTCACTGCCGGTGCTATGGGACAGTACTCATAGGAGATCTACGGCTTCTGAACACACTGAGTATATGGGAATCATCTTGTATTTTAATAGTCCTGTTTCCAAATGGATTTAATCCACCAATGGATTTTTAAAAACCCCCAAGTCTTTCCTCCAGACAGCATAGAAAGAGGCAGACTGATTAATATCGTAACAAGAGTCACATTTATAAATTTTTAATTATATAATTTAACTATATCTGTTATAATTATATTTGTTATAATTATAAATAAAATAATTGTAATAATTATAATAAATACAATTATAATTATATTATTCTTTAAGATTTGTTGAAAAGTTCGTACTTCATCCTAAATATATCTGTATATACATAGACATATATACATCCTCAAAAGGACTTGTTACATATACATACACATGTATCTATATGTATGCATGTATGCATAAGTCCTACTGAATTACTCCAGGAGACACTACATCCAGTTGGTCAAATATGAGATCACAGCAATGATCTTTTAAAGTTACTGAGTTTCTTGGTAATTCTTTGCTGGTTCATGCACCCACCTTTGACATTGGCAAATTTCCAAAATCCCTTGTATAATTTTTTTTTAAATCTTGAATGGTATTGAGACACATAACACATGAAAAACATGGAACACCTCACAATGACCTTCAGCCTCTTCTGTGGGGTAGGTTTGGTTTAAGGGGAAGGGAGATAATTCTTAAACCCTAAGATGAAAAAATGGAAAAGGGAAAGAAGCCAACTAAGGGATTCCAAAGAAGAGAAAGAATGCCCAGTGTTTGGAAGCATGGAAACTTAAGATAAGAGAAGGCACAAAAAAGAGAATTCTTAAATTGTCAACTCCAACCTACAGGAAAGTGGGAGACAGTAAGATGCTGACTTAATGGGAAAGGAAAACTGGACACCACAACAACCAACATACAGATAAGGAAGGCAAAGATGTCCCTGATTGACCACAAGCAGCTCTGGGCAGCAGAGAAATATTTGGCAACAAAGCATTGGTGGATCCGAGATCCAAAATGACAGCCCTAATATCGGGAAAGCTGTTGGATGTACCAGAAAATTAAGTAGGGTATGAGAAAAGGGGGGAAATGGTCCTGGGCTCTGGGAATGGAAAGAATGAGAAAATAATTCACAAGGATAGTCTAGGGACAGGGACTGAAGAAAGCATAACCATCAAGGAATTAAAAGATATAGGTCTTAGCAGAACTTGACAGGAGGCCAACAGTTCACCCTAAAAAACTTTAAAGAAAGGAGAAGAAAAATGAGTGAAGAAAAATACAGAGCTCGGCATGGATATATAGCGGGCACTCCCTAGGTGGTAGGTCTCAGAGAAATAAGCAGAACACCACAAAACGACCATCATTGTGAAATATATACTAAGAAAAGTAGTGAGTCATCTGTTGGACTCTAAAAACGGCACGCGATCGCTACATATCTCAGGTGTTATATCATTCTCTCCCATGACAATCCTAAGTCAAGCACAAGAAAAAGAGCAAGATATCGGGCTTTCACCCCTATTGTTTCTGAGCCCATCCCCAGTGGCTCCACGGTACTGTCCCTGATCATCCTCCATCAGCTTCGACTTGTAATGCTCCTACTGCCATATGCCACTGGCAGCACCATTACTTTTGGAAACCAGAGTATCAGTCACTCACTTGCTTTGCCCTTCTGTCCATTTCAATGAGCTGGAGTTGCCAGCAGCAGGTCTAGAAGAGAAGAAGAAGAGGAAGGGTGGGGATGGCGCATGCATGGTGGTGGGTAAGCCAACCTACCTAGAAATCCAACAAGGAGCCAGTGTTTTCTTAAGAGATACAAAGATGATGGGGCATCTCAAAAGAATTTGGTATATCCCCAGCCCTGCCAGGTCTGATTTCTGATACCCTTCCTTGTCCTAACATCTATTGTAAGGAGGTGAGGACCTTTGAAAGAGTTTTCTCCTGCCAGCTAGAACCATCTCCAAATTATTCATCTTCCTGTGGGTGCTAAAGTCACCTTAGGACCTGTCATCAAACAGGTAATACATTCCCTATTGTAGTAGAATATCAATCAGGGTGGATGCCTGAGGGTGGAACCATACTCAAGCAGATCTGACTGTTGACTGTCCAAAGCATCATCACTCAGATACAGATTTGGGGCCTGGTCTTTGTACACTTAAAGCATATCTTGATAAGTATAATGCATACCATCTGTAAATAACATTTCCTCCAAAATGTGAACATTAGGGGAAAATCAGCCGAATGAACAAAAGTTTGGAGAACTCCAAGGCATTTAATATGAAATGACCACATTGAAAGTGAAATTTTTGTCACCAAGCCCATAGCCCAGGGAAAATATTGTACATTAGACCCCCAAAAGCAATTTATTTTCTTAAAATCTTAAAGTTATCCAAAAGATCACCAACCACACGCACAAAAAAAATGCCTGACAAAGAAAGGCAACTGAATGCCACAGCTGTTGCCTGATGCCCACCATTACCTTAAAACTGGGTCAGACAAAAGCAAGTTACTATCACGGGACAATCACTTGAGAGAGGACCATGAGAGGTCCAACCTTACCCCTTCAGTGTGGCCCCTAGGTTCATCTGGTTCCAGGTCATGCATTCTAGCTGTGAGGTCATTTGGTAGAGATTGTCACTGTGAGAGAAATAGCCAGAGTTAGAGGAAGGAAGTAAACAAACATTTATTAAGTGCCTGCTCTCTACCAGATATCATGCTATGTTCTTTACAAATATTATTTCATTTGAGCCCCACAATAACCCAGGAAGGGAGGAGTTATCATTATTATTAACATTGCTATCATTATCTCTATTATCCTCATTTTACAGTTGAGAAAACTGAAACAGACTGAGATTCAGTGTCTTGCTCAGAATCAAACAGCTGGTAAATGTCAGAGGCTAGATTTGAACTCAGATCTTCCTTACCTCAAGCCCAACATTCTAACCACTGTACCACCTACCCAATCAGAATCCAAATCGATACAATTCTTCTTGCTAAATGTAGCAAAATTTTCATTTTCCTCTAGAGAAAACATTTCCACCCTTCATTTCATATTGTAAGTATGAAACATAGTCACAGAAGGTCCAAGCTTCTTGGCAGGGGAAGGGGACCTTGTCAGTCATTTAGTCTGACCCATACCCAAAAAGAATCCCCATTACAACATCTCTCATAATTTGTCACCCACCTTCTCTTGAAAAGTTTCTCCTGAGGAGGCCGACTTAACTCTCCAAACACCCATTCCACTTTAGGCTTTCTATCTGCTCTCCCCATCTCCATTCTTTGGGTCCATACCCCAAACTTGGGATGCACTCACTCATCATCTCCCCATAGATCCCACTCATCCCTTCGGACGCAGCCCAGAGAGCACCTTCTATATGAAGCTTTTTCTGATTGGCTCAAGTGCTAGGGCCCTTCCTCTTGAGTCACCTGATATCTAACTACCTTTTTATTTATTTGCATTTATTCTGTATGTACTTACACGGGGTATCCCCGGGCCTAGAGCAGTTTTGATCTTAGCTATTAAAGATTAAAATGGCACTAAGACTTTGAGTTACGGTGGATAAAGCACCAGCCCCAGAGGTGGCAGGACTTGAGTTCAATTGTAAGTGTCCTCAGACACTTCTTAGCTATGTGACGCTGGGCAAGTCACTTAGCTCTGTTCGCCTCAGTTTCCTCGCCTATAAAATGGGCTGGAGAAGGAAATGGCAAACCATTCCAGTATCCTAGCCAAGACAATCTCAAATGGGGTCATAGAGAGTCAGATATGACTGAAACAACCCAACAACCATAACAAAGAATTCAAGGATGCCTTGTGTAGGGGGTGGCTGCCCTTGCCAGGGTCTGACACAGGGACTGCCCGTAGCAGGAGCTTTACGGATGCTTGTGGAGAACACAGATTGGACAGCTCTCCTTGTTAGGAAGGTTTTCCTGACATCAAACCCAGATCGGCTTCCTTGGAACATGTGCACATCACTCCTACTTCTGCCATTCAATGGACCCAACAGATTCCTCTTTCCTCTGCCAACCCTTCAAATATGTAGATATACCCATTATGTCCCCCCACCACTCCTCAGTCCTTTCTCCACCCGCCACAAACGCTTATGTCATGAATTCAAGGTTCTTCACCATTCAGGTTGCACTGCTCTGGACAGCAGAATAATTCATTCAGGTTACATTCCTCTGGACATTAGAGTCATTCAAAGGCCCAGTAGGAATAGCAGTGTTAGTATCTGACACTTAGAAAGCTTCAAGGTGATAGTGTATCTTATACACATTATCTTATTTGGCTTTCACAATACCCTTGTGAGGTGGTTAGATGTGTTATTCAACCCCCTTTTACAGATGAGAAGACGAAAGTTCAGAGAGGAAATTAAGTGACGCGCCTAGGGTCGCACAGCTAGTGAGAGTCAGAGGGGAGATAGGAACCTATTCTGAAACCAGACTCCACATCCAGCATCGTAACAAAGGACCATTTCTACATCCTAAGGAAAACAAACACTTGAAATTTTAAAGAGATCTTTAGATAGAGGCAAAGGCTGGAGAGATTGATCGTATGAAAGGTCACATGAATTCTGTAACCCCAAGTTCAAGTCAAAAGCCTGAAGCTAAAGCATAAAGGACAGCATATTAAGTGTTCATGAAAATTCATTAAGGTGTTTGCATCAAAAGAGGAAGGACACATGGTTTTTTGTAGCCCGAAATAATGGCAAGTGAAGAGTGTGGGTTGGTCATTACTAACGGATGTGACGTAGAAGCACAAATCAATCTGGAGAGTGTTTTGCCAGAAAAGAAAAGATGCCGGGAGAGGAAGGAAGCTGATGGCTGGCACATCTGAAGTACATAAGTACTTCAGAAATGCTTGCTGGTTGATACTGGAAATCACAACCCATCTGTGACTTCAATGATGAGACCTCAGAGACTATCTGTTCAATACAGTACAGATAAGGAAACCAAGAGGTCAAGTCAATAAGCATTTACCAAGTACTTGCTATGGATCAGGTACTGGGCTAAGCCTTGGGAATACAAACATAGCTCCTTTCATGGAGTTCACAGGCAAGTTAAGTCACTTGTCTACAATCGATAAACATTTATTAAGCACCTACTAAGTGCTAGACTCCAAACCCAGCAGTCTAGCAACTGTGAAACACTGCTGCTACATACATAAGCATAGAAGGAAGTCCTTACTCATCACATATGGCATCTCAGAATCCCAATGGAGTAGGGAACAGCATCTACTAAGCAATAATGGATCACAAATTCTTAGAATCTGCCCTCTCTACATGGCATGCTTCACCAGGCATAAGCAACACCAAGTTTAATTAAAAAGATATTTTTGTCAGGCCAACAGAAAATGAGACCCTGAGGAAGGAGACTTCCACAGGGAGATGATGGACATGGCCACCATTGCCCAATAAATGAGGGGGGCCCAGTGCTTTCTCCCCAGTTTGATTAATCAAAGCAAAGCACATCTGAGTCTTATGTAATCATGTCTAAAATGATTCTTTAACTCCCCAGGGCAGGTCCCTATGATAAAGAGGAAATCAGATTCCAAGAGGTTTTGCATATGAAAAGTCAAGTAACTTCAAGCTACAAGTATGCAAAGCATCATTTGTCAGAAAGGTTGGCCCCCATCATTCATCCTCATGTCAGACTGGCTATTATGCTACTAAAATATCCTGCATATTATCCCCCCTTCCAAAAAAGAAAGAAAGAAAGAATTAAACCTTCCTACAGTTTCCCCATTGGCAACAGCAAGCCGTGCTGGTCTGTGCCACCACATTGCACAATTCCAGAAATTCTTTGCTGTAAGGCGGGTGTAATTAATTCCTGCAGGACCCAGATTTTTATTAGAAGCGCCAGTCCAGTGCATTTCCAGGAGGAGACTCTGCTAACTTTCTTTAGGCCGACAGTTCATTAATAAGAGACCTCCTCCACAATTTCAACTGGTTTTTGTTCTCCCTCGCCTTTTCATCAGGCAATCCATTTATTCATCTTGTCATTAATCTAAGCCAACAAGCATTGTATTCCCCAGGCAGCTGTATATTTTTGTGACAATTTTTTTCCCCTTTTTAAAAATATTGCTCGCCCACTAAAATCACTCAGCCCGACTGACAGTTCTCTTAGGCCTGTCCAGATCCCCTGAATCCTTCTTCATTTTAATTCATTAGAATGTCACAGGAAACATCTTGGGATTTTAAGGAGTTGAAGGAGACAGACTTCTCAAACTCAACTTTGGTACGGAAACACCGCTATGACTTGCACCTAAGGGATCCTCACAGTTTGGGCAGCCCTGAGCTTGAGTTCAAAGGGGACAAGGCAAAGAGAAAGGTTACCAGCACTCAAGTCACTAGATCTTGGACACTGGATTTTTTTCTCAGTCTTCCTCAAAGAAACAGTTTCAAATTTAAATGGTTATTTAAGTAAAATGTAAATTTGTAAAGTCAACTATCAGTTTTGTGGTAGAATAATGATTGCTGCAGATAAATAATCAAGAAAATGGGAGGCATGACTTAGGAAAAAAATGATACTCTGATGCCTTCTAGGGAACATCCACTTTCAGGAAGAGAGGTGGAGAGAGCATCTCCAACAAAGCTGCACCATAGAGCCATAACAAGCAACTTCTACCAGTGCCCACTCACCCCCCAAAAGGGGAACTCTGAAATGCTTAAAGAGAGTAAGGCGAGAGAAGCAAAAAAGGCCACATTAACTTCCTATTTTAATTAATTAGATGTTACGTCCAGTTAAAGCGCTGTATTGTCAATGCCACCTAAAATGTGGGTGCCCTAAGCAAAGCTCCAGATACTCCACTTAGTTATGGTTCTGTGTCACTAATTTACTCTATCTTCAATGAGCTGCATAATCCTGTCTTCAGTCCATGATTTACCCACAAGTTACCCGTAGGATTTGGCTTCGGGAGACGAAATCTCACCAGGATCCTAGGAGGAGGATCTATTCATTACCCTTATCTTCCTAATGATTATTCCAGACTGGAAACTGGTAGGAGGGGATTGGGAAGGGTAGTGTTCAGAAGACACCCCAGGCTGATTTCCCAGCGGTGATGTTACGGATCAATCTAGTTTTAACCGCATCCTTCCTATCGTTCTCAGGGGACTCTCGGAGGTTCAGCCTACTAAGCTAGCTCTACCTTTCCAGCTGAAAGCAGGAACATAATTTGGAGCTAGAAGGGCCCTGTGAGATCATCTCATCCAAGTCTCTCATTTTACTGATGAAGAAACAGAAGTCTGGAGTGAGAAAGTGACTTACCCAAGGTCATAGAGTTAGCAAGTCACAGGACTAGGATTTAAAACCAGGTCTTCGGTTACCAAATCCTTTCCCCTTTCCAAGCAAAACTAGAGAAACAATGGATGCTGAGAAAAGAGTCCATAATACAATGATGAAAAGCAAGGGTTATACCCAAGGGCCCTTTCACAATTTACCAGTAGTCTTTCAGTTCAAAAATCACTTGTGTTATTTTGAATTTATTTTGTATTTGTTTATCCATATCCACGCTTTATCTTTCATCCCAGAAGAATGTGAAAGGTCCTTGAAGGCAGAGGCTAGTTTCCTTTTTTAGGGGGGAGAGGGTGTGAAATCTTTGTGTCCCTGACTCAGATCACAACTTGTACATAATATAGGGGTTTAATATGTGTCTGTTGAATGGAATGGAACTGCAAACCTTTGAAGGTGAAACCAACAAATCTGTATATTTTTTTAAAGAAAGCTGTACTCTGAATACTTGTAACAACAAATACTGGACTCGGAGAACAGAAAGTCTTTCAACTCCAAATCTAGCATTCTCTCCACAGCAAAACACCAGAGTGCAAATACCTGCAGATGGAGAGAGCATCTAGGCTACACAGAGATCGAAAGGGACTTTAAAATCCTGGTTCTCACAACCCCTCCCTTCTTTTGGGTACGAGGGTGTATACTTGTACCAGTAGAGGAATTTCTCTATGTGTAAATATGTATATGTGTATGTATGTTTTATGTAAATAAATGCATAATAATAACAGCTAACATTATTACTGCACTTTAAGATTTTCAAACCATTTTACAAATATCATCCCATTTTATCCACATAACTATCCTTAATTAGTGTTGCTCAGTCATGTCTGACTCTTCACAGCTCCATTTGGAGTTTCCTTGGCAAAGATACTAGAGTGATTTCTACTTCTTCCTCCAGCTCATTTTACAGATGAGGAAACTGAGGCAAACAGGTCGAAGTGACTTGCTCAGGGTCACATCGCCAGTATCCAAGGTTAGATTTGAACTCAATATTGGTGAGTGTTCCTCATTCTAGTTCAGGCACTCTATGTTTGATGGCACCACCTAGCTGCCCAAATACCCTATGAGGTAAGTGCTATTATTTTACTATAGTATTATTATTATATTATCATTTTATTAATTATTATGAATAGAAGATATTATCTTCACTTTATAATGAAGAAACTGAGGCAGACAGAGGTTAAGTGATTTTGCTCAGGGTCGCACAGTAAGGATATGAAATTGGATTTGAGCCCAGGTCTTTCTGACTCCAAGTCCAGTTCTCTACTGTCTCTTCGCTTCTCAATTTATATATAGGTGTGTATATTTGTGTGTGTATGTATATAAACACACATACACACATATATGTGCATGGACACATACATGTACATTTACAAGTACTCATATATGTGCATTCTGTATGTCTACATATACATGTAAGTATGTGTGTGTATATATGTAGTGTGGCACACAGAATAAATTTAGGAACAAGAATTTGCTAAAAAATACAGTTTTAAATATGCAAGAGAAGCCCATCCTAAAATGTGAGTAAACAAAATAATAAATTTTTTAAAGGAAGTTTTAAAAGAAGACTCAAGGTCACAAACTCCCCAAAAAGTTTTAAAGTTCTTTTTCAGGTTAAAAACAGTTATCTTTTCTCTCCGTAAGAAATATATGAAGTGGAGGACAGCCGAGAGAGGGAAGAGATTTCTTCAACAGGGATTCATACAAGTTGGAGACAAATGAAAGGAAGTCAGCCCTAAGCAACCCAAAAGCACATAAAAGGAAATCCGTAGTAGATCATTTGGTTGTTTTGGCCTCCACCGCTGGGTGACCAAGTTCTCGACCTCCTCACAAAACTTTTTTTAAACAGCTGTAATCTGGGCTGGAACTCCTCCATCCCCCCTCTTAAAATCCCAGCTTGATTCCCAGTAAACATTGAACTTTGCCAGTGTTTACTACATCCAGTGAGTACAAGGTAGGAAAATCCCTTCCCTCCTCCACAGGAGCCATAACTGGTGGCTGTCGCTGTCGCCTCAAAGAGATGCCCCATCTTGGATGTGCTGAGGCGTCTCAGAATGGAGACTAGGGAGTTGCACTAAGGTAGCCACTTCCCCAAGGGGAAGACCAAACCCGATGCCAAAGCTGGAAGACTCATCCAGGATGAAAATCTCTGGCCTTTTGAATGTCTGCAGTTATCATTCACCCTCCTTCCTATTCCCCACCCTACACTCTCTCCCCTCTACACATACACACACACACACACACACACACACACACACACACACACACACACACACACAAAGCTACATGGAAGAGTTCTTTCACAACAAAAAAGCAAGTCTCCAACTCAGACTTTCCCCCGCACACATTTCCTTGCATGGCGCCTTGGAAGCTGACTCCTTAAAAATCTGTCGCCTTCCTTCTGGCCAAGCTCACTTGTGTTTATGATCTCTTGAAGTTATGGAACTTTCTGCTCTTGCTAACTTAGCTGGCCATGAGCACAGCCAGAGTCTCGGCTTCTACTCGTAAACCTGAAGACTGTAGGGACACCAAGGGAATGTTGTCATTGGATTTCACCCCTGTTGATAAATGTGACTTGATACCCCAGAGGACAGGTCATGGATATTCACCCTGAGAAGCAAGACAACCACCTGTGATATCCGTCGTGAGATGCATCCCTGGACAATCTTTTGAACAGTTGGGGATGGTAAGAATTGAAGAGTTGCGAGAAACTCCCTCCCATCTCCACCCCGGCCCCCCACCAATGGCCTGATTGCACACTTCTATGGCTATGTTACAGGGGGATATACCTACAATCTAGGTCAAGCACTTAGAACAGCCTGACCTTCTAAACTCAGAATAAACTAAAACTTTCTCACTGCTAAACAACCTACATAAAATAAATGGTAAGGGGTTCAAAACATCATCACTTTTGACTCAGTAATCTGACTACTTATGTGCCCTAAAGATACAATTATTCATTTTTGTAGAAATGTAGAGTGGTATAGTAAATTAAGGTGCTGGGTCTGGAGTCAAGAAGACCTAGGTTCATATCCAGCCCCAAAATGCTTACTAGCTGTGTGACCCTGGATCAATCATTTAAGCTCTGTTTGCCTCAGTTTCCTCATCTGTCAAAAAATAGAGACAATTACAATACTTACTTCCCAGGGTTGTTGTAAGATCAAATGGGGTTATATATGTAAAGTGCTTTGCAAACTTTAGTGAACTATAGAAATGCTAGCTATTATTGTTGGTTTTTCAAACAACCCTATGGCTCCCCAATAATACCTCTTCACACACACACACACATACGTATTTGTATCTAATGGCAGCCATCTCTGGGGAAGGGAGGGGAAATAAAGAGAAAGGTACATGATAACTGTGTAGCATATTTAAAAGGAATAGTACATTGTACATAATAGATCTGCAGTTTCAGTCTTCAGGCCTCTTTTTTTCTATACCACTTTGCTATGGAAATGCTTCTCTTATTTCTAAAGTTCAGAATAGAAAAAATGTTTGAAGAAATTGATTCCCAGTAAATGTTGAACCTTGCCAGTGCTCCCTTGTAGAACCTTCCCTTATAACAAAAAATACAGTTAAGCAAAACCCCCCACTAGCCGTATGCTAGTGTGCCTCATTCCAGACCTAAACCACCAGCTCTCTGCCAAGACAGGAGGAGCATGTTTCACCCCCAGTCCTTTATTGGAATGGAAGCCCCTTGAGGGCAGGGAGGATTTCACTTTTTCGTTGTATACCCAGGACTTAGCCCAGTTCCAGGCACAAAGCAGGTGCTTAATAAATGCTTGTAGATTGATTGACTGACTGATTGATGGATTACATCGGTCAAAGTTCTAGGGTCTTTCAGTGTTATTGTTTTTCATGTGAAGTGACTCAAAGGAAGGAAAGCAGAATCAGAGCAATATAGAAAATGATCATCAGTAAATAACAGCCAACGATGTTAACAATAACAGCAGAAAAATGAACAGACAAAAGGGAGGACCAGAAAATGATACAGAAGCCAACGGGATGTTTTTGTCATTGGTTCTTAAACTAAGGATAAGCGGGGAAGGGGTTAGTGGGAAAAGACTAGTCTTAGACCTGTGCTTGCAATTAAGTAATTTAACTTCACAACTTCCCCAAGCACTTGTCTTGAGCTGCTGCTCTGCAAGGAGGGGTGGAGAGGGGGAGGAATTTCCACCAGGAATTCTCTAAACCAACGGGAAAAAAATAACCACTGTCTCCTCCCAGAAAGCTGGCATATCCTTTTAAAAAAAAACACACATTGTAAATCACATGGTATTTTTACTTTTCTGTGCAGTTATTTTTAAATTTTCGTTTCTTTATTTGAATGTTTGGTTTTGGCTGATGGTGACCGGGCACAGAATAAAAAATGCTTTCATAAAATGAATAATAAACAACTAGCACAATTGGTAAGATAAGTAATTAGCCAAATCACTAGTTGTGAATTACAAACATGAAATTATTAACATTCAAACCATGTCATTCTTCCTTTGAGTAGAGAGATAATTTGTTATATTGAAAAGAGTCATGGTGTAATAGACAGGTTGTAGACTTGAGTCAGGAAGACCGGGATTCACATCCTCCCTCTGAGTAGCATTGTGTTCTTGAGTAAAAATTCCTGAACTGATCTGTGACTCAGTTTTCTTATCCGTAAAATGAGGTTAAAGCCAATGGTCTCTAAGGTGACTTCCAGTTCTAAAGTGATGACCCCTAGAGTCCTTGACCAGGAAGTAATAGACCTGGGATCTGGTCCCAGCTTTACCACTGTCACTTGGAAATCACTTCTCCCTGAGTCCCCTTTTATATTCTAAGGTCCTTTTCAACTCCAACATTCTATGTTCTATGTGCTACGGTCCCTTTCAGAGCTAATACTCCGTCGTAGAATAAAAAAAACTCAAACTCTCAAGACCCCCAGAGGTCAGGAAGGGAAAAAAGGGGAGTATAGGAAGCAGGAGGGATTCCATTTAAACTGATCATTGGTAAATAATTTGTTCACTGAGGTATCTGAAGGTCAGAGGGTCTCAGTACTATAGGAAGGATGACATAAGAGGTAGACCGCTAACTTTTGATGTAGCTGTGGTCCATCAGCCAATTAATTAGCATGTATCAGTGCCTACTGTGACAGGTGCTATGAATGCAGACAGAAGCCCCAAAACTAGCTCCTGAAACAGTAACAAGCAAGGAGAGATAGAAGACTGGAGAAAGAGAAGAGGGACTTCAGTTTGGGGGGAGGGGCACAGGGCTGTGATTCCAACGGGTCAGGAGCACGACGGCGACGAAGAGGAAGACGATAATCACTGGAACTAGGGGAGGACTTCAAGGTTTGCAAAGCTTTTTACACGTATGATTTCATTTGATTGGCACCTTTCCAAATGCCCCAGAAGAATCCCCAGTGGAGAGTGGGAATGGACAGAATGTGCTACACTAATTGTTTGGCTATTGAAGAGGGGAGGAGGGCAGCCTGAACCTGGAGTCAGGAAGACTTGAGTTCAAATCTGGCATCAGATACTTACCAGCTGTATGACTCTGGGTGAGTCACTTAACTCTATTTGCCTCAGTTTCCTCACCTGTCAATTGATGTGGAGAAGGAATTGGGAAGCCATTCCACTACTTGCCAAGAAAGCCCCAAATGGGGCTGGTAATGGGGGTGGTAAAGAATCTGACTCTACGGAATCACTGAACAACAGATGGGGGAAGAAAGGAGCTACAGAAGGCTTAGGGGTGAGATGAGTCTAGGAAAAAAGAAAGAGGCAGAGATTTACATATTCAGGCAACTCCCAGGAAGAGAGTAGGAACCAATGTTGCCAGACTCTTTCTCCATAATATAAGGAAAACTGGACTGCTGAGAAGGGGGTAGCCTTAGCCCTGGGAGGTAGGGTTCCTGCCCCCCACCCCCATTCCTCTGAATGATTAGTAAATACTCAACCTTAGAAAGGTTGGAAAGCAAGGATATGTAGGATGCAAAATGAGCAAATAATGAGCCATCCACCATTGCTGGAGAAGATCTGGAGCCATTTTTAAATCTAGGGTTCTAATCATAGCTCTAATGCTTACTTATTACCTCAGTGACACTGGGCAAACTATTTCTTTCCTCTGGACCTCAGCTTCTTCATCTGAAAAATGGAGTTGTACTGTGGAATAGTGAAAAGAAGCCTGGTCTGGAGTCACAAGGCCTGGGTTCAAATCTTACCTCTGAGGCTTACTATCTGTATAATGTCACTTAACTTCCCTAAGCCACAGGTTTCTCATCTGTAAAATGAGGAGGGTTGGATTAGTTGACCTGTGAGGCCCCTTCTACCTGTAGCTACTAAGAGACAGAATCCAGCACCAACCTGAGCACATCTTGTGATAAATGTCCCCTTGGAAATGAAACCATTGGAATGTAAAATCCCTGAAGAGAAGTATTATTTTCAAAGATTTTTGTATCCCTAACCCATAGCACTGTGCCTGAAATGTAGCAAGAGCTTAATAAATCCTTGTTGATTAATTGGTTGGGGAAGAAACTCCAAGAAAGACATGAACAAATCCATAAAAGAAAAAAATGTCTGACCCTGGTCCTTGGCAAACATATTGGTCTGGGTATATGGAGGTAATAGAAAGGAGACTCTGCTACAACAAACCAGCCCTCCACTCATCTATGATCCACTATTATTTTTCATCACTAGCCACGTGTGTGTGTGTGTGTGTGTGTGTGTGTGTGTGTGTGTGTGGGTGGGTGTGGGTGTGGGTGTGTGGGTGTGTGTACGTGTAAGGGAAATTTCATTCTTCAATGGGAAAAACTTGTACAGGAAGGACTGATGGCATATTCTAAGTCTATATTTAAAGTACAGTAAGTATATATATATATTAAAAGTAAATTGTTGAAAGTATATTAAGAGTATAGTAAGTATATATTGAAATAAGTATACACATTGAAAGTAAGATCAAATACTGAAAAGAATGAGCAATTGATCTATATAAAAATCATTTGAAAATCATCTGTAGCCTCTCCCTGTTATCACTACATCTGGAGAAGTATAGAAAGCTTTCTGCAAACCTTAATGTACTAAATAAATGCTAAGCTAGGCAGCCAGCGGCATGGGGAATAGAAGTCTGACACTGGACACAGGAACACCTGAATTCAAAATCAGCTTTAGACATTTACTAGTTTTGTGATACTGAGCAAGTTACTTAATCTCTCAGTTTCCTCAACTGTAACCTGGGGATCATAATAGCCCCTATCTCACAGCATTTTTGTAGAGATCAAAAGAGATACTTGTAAAAAGTGCTTAGGACCCTACTTGGCCATAGGTGTAGCTGTAGAGATGCTTACTGCCTTCTCTTTCTCAGCTATCACCATTGGCATCAGCAGCAAGCATTTACCAAGTACCTACTAAGTGCCTATCATCATTCTCAAAATGGAGATAGAAAGAAATGTAAATATATATATATATATATATATATATATATATACATATGTATATATATGAGAGATATGGCAAGGGAAGGGCAAATCTCCTGTGCTAACTGGGCCAGCCTCCTGGACTTTGCCCAATAGACCCCAGTTCCTTTTTGCTTTCCCTGCTTGGAATTCCTAGCTCTTTTGGAGACCCAGCTTATGCACACATTCCTATAGAGGCTTCACATCAGACTAGTTATTAAGGTTGTTTAGTCGCCTCCAATTCTTCCTGATTCTATATGAGGTCTTCTTGGCAAAGATACTGGAACGGTTTGATATTTCCTTCCCCAGCTCATTTTTTTTACAGATGAGGAAACTGAGGCAAACAGGGTTAAGTCACCTGCCCAAGGTCACATAGCAAGTAAGTGTCTGAAGTCAAATTTGAACTCCAGGCTGCCACTCTATCCACTGTACCATCACTAATAATGTCCAGTTATTATTGTAGTCTCCCTATTAAGGTTGTTTTGTATGTTGTGTCTAAATTGTATTGGTTCCTCTCTGCACTTATAGTCCTTTGTAGAAAAATAATTTGACTTGATCTCAAGGGATTTCAACTGGCTTTGCCATATTCCCAGGAATTAACACTGTCCCTTACCCACAGCACATCCTAGGAATTTAATGTTTGTTGAATTGGATTAAGAGCAAGTTTTTTTTTTTTAAAAAAAAAAAAGCCCTGAATTTATGTTTCTACCATTTAAAACCTCTCTGAACCTCAGTTTCTTCAACTGTAAGATCAAAAAGACTCAATGACCCTGAAGGTCAAGTTCAGCTTTAAATCTAGGATCTGAACATAATGAGGAAAACCATTTATCCAGGAACACCTAGGCTGCAATATGATTGAGTACCCTGAAGGGGAAGAAAAGAAGTGTGCCATCGTCAACACCTCCTAGTTATGAGACCTTCCCTCAAGATAACCGGTCATGTCACAGTCTGATGCAGGAGGGTTCCAGGGTCAACTGCTGGATATGTACATACTACTAAAGTTTGGTTTCTTCCTTATTTTTACTAGATAAAAATAAATGTAAAAATGTTTTAAAATCTATGATCTGGACTCTCCAAATACTCTGAACTTTTCCAGTTTTCAAACGGGTAGCAACATTTCTGGAGTCATTTACTGAGAGGTGAAGATGGATGGCTTGGGGACATTCCAATTCCATTGAAGTAGTTAAGCTCTAGAAGTAGTCCTACAGGGAACGGAGGCCTCCTATTTGAGGAGAGGGGTCATTCTCAAGAGGAGGAAGCTTCATTCAGGGAGAAGGGAGCTGCCCAGTAGGAAAGAGTCCTTCTACAAGAACTTTCCTTATTCCCTGGCCTCAGAGCATCCCAGCAGGGTGAAGCAGGTCCTTTGCAGAAGAAGGAGATACAAAGCGGGTAAGGGGAAGGGAGAGATCTTGGCAGCTGTTTGGGCCATTGCTTCCTAAGAGTCAAGTCTCTGGTTCTGAGGTTTGGACAGTAGCGTGACACGCTCCCTCCAACATGCAGGCAGACAGCCTCGGGACACAGCCTGGCCTTGAGGGGATTTGGGGGAGAGGGATGGGTATCCTCCCTTCCTTCGGCTGCGGGCTCCCTCAGCCAAGGCTTCCGCCCCCGGGTCTGGAAGAGGTCCAACTCAAACCCCAGGCACCTCCTAGATCACTTTAATTAAAAGGGATCTGGCTCAGAGCAGGAAGGAGGAGGGGAACTCCCTCCCCCGGGGTCCCAAGGGCTGGGAGGAGGGAGGGAAGGGTGTGTGTGTTAGTGGGTCGCAGCCACGGTTCCCAGAGGCCCGCCAGATTCCTCCAGCTCCCCCGAGCCCGTTTCCTGTTCCAATCCCTTCTCTTTTCCTGGAGTCCCCAGAGGCGCCCGGCTGTCCCCCTCCCACCTCCTCCCTAAAGCCAGCGCTCCCACTCCCCCGCCGCGCCTTTGGGCATCTCGCCTGGAAGATGGCAAAGGGACTCTGCCCGTGTGCCAGGAGAGCTGGGCCTGGGTGGGGTGAGCGCAGCAAGGTCAAGGTCCACGCCCAAGGCCCGGAAAGGGCCGAAGAGGGGCTGTTGAAAGAGTGACCCTAGGCCTGGGGGCTCCGGGCTGGGGAAGGCACTGGCTAAGGACGCTGCCGTCACAACCCCTCCGGGGTCCACCTTGCTCTGCCCTGTCCGCTGCAGCCCCCGCGCCTTTACCAGGAGCAGCCGGACCGGACCCTGGGCACCCGGAGCCTTGCTTTGCTCGGAGCAGCAGGAGTATAAAAACAAACCCAGGGCTCTAGGGGGAGAAGACGAGCCGGGCTGGGAGCGATGCCCCCTCCGGCACACGAGCTGCGTGCACTAACCGACACTGGCTTTGGGACCCACAAAAGGCAACAGACCGCGGACCGGAGAGCGGGCCCCATTTTAAGTCAGGCCAAGGAAAAGGAGAGTGCAAGGGCTGCCCAGGCTCCCCAATGCCTCCGTAAAGAGCCCGGATGGAGCTCAAAGCTGGGGTTCGGGCGGTCCTCAGGTGCACTCAACCAGAGCCCCTCCTCCCACCTGGGGTACCAGAGGACCGGTCTCTGTCCTTCCCCCACCCTCTCCCCACTCAGTCTCTCCTGACAGGCCTTCTTCCTTCCTTCATTACCTCACTACCTCCTTCCCTTTGACGTCAGTCCTGCCCCCCTCCCGCCCCCAGCCCAGAAGGGAGAGAAGTTGGGGTGGGGGTGGGGGATAATGGGAGGTATCAGGATCCCCCCAGCTGGGGGAGGCGGACGATGAGGTAATGAGAGGCCAATGGAGAGCCGGAGAACAGCGTGGCCACTTCCCCTCTTTCTCCCTGCTTCCCCCACCCCTATCCCATCCCAGTTCCCACCTCCCCCTCCTCCTCCCCAGCCCCGACTGCGCCCGCTGTCTGCGCCCGAGTTACTAGGCAACCCTATCGGAGTCGCGGGACCGAAACCAAGTTCACCAAAAGTTGAAGAATCAATTTGGGGGAGGGGAGGCGGGGGGGCGCGGAGGAGGGGAGGAAGGCTTCTCCGAAGCTCCCCAGAGCAGGACAAAGGGCCCAGGCTGGGGCTACCTCCCCGCGACGGCGGCGGCTACGGGGCGGACGCCGCTGGCCGCCCGCGAGCTGTCCCGGCTCCCGACCGCTCCGACGCTGACCCTTCCAGGCGGCTAGGGGAGACAGCGCCGCGACCCGAGACGCTCCTGCCCGGAGGGCCAGACGACCAGAGGGACAGGAAAAGGCAGAAGCCCGGGAGGATGGAGCCAGAGTTAGACTAGAAATCTTCTAATCCAGTCTCCTACCTCAAGCGTGCAGGCGGGGAAACCGAGGCCCCGAGAAACTGCCCCTTGGCTGGGTCCACCCCTTTCCACCACACTTCGCTGTCCCCTTAGAATGTTTCAGGAGGGTTACTCTCAAAGGGAGGCAGCTCCTAGTGCTTACTAACTCTTTGCTGGAAAAGTGCTTTCCTCCCCCCAGATACTCAGTTTCCCCGTTTGTCAAATGGGAATAATAAATACAAAGCATGACAAAAGAAACTGATAATCGAAATATTTTTTCTCTAACTTCACAGATCGGCCCCCCCTCCCCCAGGGGACGGTCTTAATCTGTGGACTCCAGATTAAGAATCTCAGCTACGGAAAGTAAACTGTTATTAAGAGAAAGCCCAGCCCTGGCTCTCCATCTCCCTCCATCCAATTAGCGATTAGTTCCCCTTTATGTTGAAAGTCTTTTCACTGCAGACCTGCTTAAAAATAACAAGCACGCATTCATATTACGATTTAGATTTTGCAAAGTGCTTTTCAAGCTGCACAAGCACCTGAAAGGCAGGTATGTAGTTATTATGAGCCCCACTTTATGGATGAGCAAACCATGTCTCATAGAGACTGTCTTTGCAGAAGGTCACAGGGTACCAGAAATCAAATCAGATCTTGCCAACTCCAAATCAAAAACTCTATCCACTGAACCACACTGCCTTCCCATCACCATCATCATTTCTATTATGAACGTGGTAGTGGGGGAGAGACCAGACCTGTGATGTCATCGGTACAGAGAACTTCCAAGAAGGAAACTTTCTCTATCGATGTCCATCAGCAATTTCTCTGCCAATCACAGCCTGAGACAGCTGTCTAAGGGACTGAGGGGTTAAATGATTTGCCCAGGATTACATAGCCTGTATGAGAAAGGACTTGAACTCGAGCCTTCCTGACTCTAAGGACCATTCTCTTATCCAGGCTGCCTCAGTATTCTTCTCATCATCACCATCATCGGTGTCACCACTACCAGTTCATCTCATCATCGTTTTTGTTATCTGCCTAGTACTTACCAGCCGGAATTCAGATAAAACGGTGGTGGTGGTTATTGTTTGTATCTGTGTTGGTGTTCAGACTGACAAGATATATTTATAGTCCTTGTTAGTGTCTAGAACAACCTAAAGTGGGAATGCTAAGAAAAAGATAGAGATCCTGAATTTAGGAGTGGGGAGCAAGGTGAGCTTTCACCCAGTCCCTGACCAAGCTACTTTCTTCCTGGGAGTTTCGAGGATGTGCTTAAGACAGGTCTTAGTAGGCTGAATATTCCTCATAGCACCAGCAACCCTGCCTCCCTTCCTTGTCTGGGGGTATGGACTGGGGCAGGGGTGGGGAACCTGCAACCTCGAGGACACATATGGCCTTCTAAGGTCCTTGGATGCAGCTTTTTGATTGAGTCTGAATTTATACAGAACAAATACTTTTATGAAGGGGATCTGTTCTGTGAAGTTTGGATTCAGTCAAAGGGCCGAACTTAAGGACCTAGACGACCATACATGGGCCTCGAGGCCGCAGGTTCCCCAACCCTGGCTGGGGGATGCAATGAGTTGCCCTAAGCCCCTAGCATTTCTCACAAGAAACTATAAAGGTTGCTCTTTATAGACTGTCCCAAGTTGGCTCCCAGGACCCAGGACAGCGCGCAGGTCCCTCTTTCCCCCGAAGAACTCAGCTTCTAAGACTCCAGGCTGGGGACAGGATTCCGGGAGATTTTTCTGACTTGGACAGGGAGAAGGCCCGGAGAATTTTTACCTGTTGTAGGGAGTCCGGAGCAGCAGGGCCTGACTACCGGTGCAGCTGTCGGTGGGCGTGTGGCATCCATAGACTGGGGGAGGCACGGAGTATTGCTGCTCGCCTACAGAAGGGGAGAGGTGAGAGGGGGTCTTTAAGGTGTAGAACCACGATTTTTCGTGCGGTGGGCAGAACCTGAACAACGTCTACCCGTCCCCTAGGAAAGACTTGAACATTGTGGCGGTAACCCTCTGGGTTTGAACATTACGCTCCGCCCTTCCCATTCACCCCGACCCCAAAACCGTGTTTCTGACCACCGGAGGCTTTAAGTCTTCTCTAGTATGTAATGGCTCACGATTTGATTTAATACAAAATAAACCTCTGCGTGTCTTGGAGGGGATCGTGGGGGAACAGGACAACCCTGATATTTACGTTATTTATTCTCTTAAACGTACTTCAAAATATCCAAAAGATTTATGATTTCACCACGTGGATATCCCAGCCGCCAGAAGGTTCTTCATGACCTTGTCGGATTGGGTTTTGGGGAGGGGGCGGGACCTCTGATTTCATCAGCCTAGGGGGCTCCTGGTTTGGGACTTGCCTTCACCATCCGGGCCAACTTAATGCTTTTAGAGTTTTAATACGTTCCCTGGAGCATGTCATGGTCATAGTTACCGTCAGAGATGGAGCTGAACCCAGGTCAATCAGATTCCACATCCAATATGCCCCAGAACAACCCTAAATTGGGGTGACTTTCCTGGCCCACACCAAAAACAAACAAAAAACACCCAACACCTAGTCTTCTGGTAATGAGACTTTCCAAATTTAGCTATACTTGTGTTGTAACCAGCATACTTGACACTTCTGTAAACAAGAGATTTTCAAATGGACATCTTGAATGTGGCTTGCCAGGAACTTGCCTATCTTAGTCTACTTCTGGTCCTGGCTCTGGGGGTAGGTAGCAGGAAGATACGGTAGGGGAATTAGCATCCTCTTTTGCTTTCCTTCCCAAACCCTAGAACTGAAGGGGGCTCCCAGTGGTCAGGAAGAAGGACCCTGGGACCTCTTTCTGCGCCCATCACACTACCCTTCCGTAAGTCGTGAAGGTATGAACCCAGGCTGGGTTGAGTTGGGGCAGAACCACATTTTTTTCTCTCCGTTCTTACCTAAGGAACCCTGCTGACCAATGGGGTCCTCGTGTTTGAAGGAGTGATTGGGAAACTGCGCTGCGTGGTGTGAGGGCGTGTGTCCATAGCCGGGCGTTCCGTCAAAAGTGACAGTGCTGTACCCTGAGTGTAGCAAGGAGAGAAGCACACGGATTAGTGAGGTACCCATCATCCTAGGGGGAAAGGCTTTCTGGATTCCCCTCCCCAGCCCCGATACAATGGACGAGGATACACCCTCTCCTCCTCTTCCTCTCCATCCACATTGGGTAAAACCAGCAAAACTAGCCCTTCTTGCCATCTTTCCATCCAGTCTCATTAAGTGGCATGCAGATTGGAGGTGACAAGAGGGAAAGGAGAGAAACAAAGAAAAGAGAGGCGAAATGGGGAGGAGAAAGAAGAGGAGGGGAAGGTAAAGGAGAGGAGGGGAGGAGAGAAGGTGGATGAAAGGAGGGGAGAGGGGAAGAGGAGAGATACCTAGTCTCTGCCTCCATTCAAAATGTACTTCTCAACTATTTTCTAACTGAATGACTTCCAGGTACTCAGAATTCAAAAGTCTAAAGCAGCACCAAAGAAACACTACTTTCCCCTTTTGGAGAAAGTTGCTCTCTCAGAAAAACTCAAACAACCAGACTCTTTCAGAGACCAAGCAGATTCAGAGAGTGAAATGAATCCGCTCTGTTGACCCCTCAGTGACACCAAATCGTAAATCAGCAGCCCCGGCACCAACTTTCATTAATGACTCGGAGCCAGTTAAAGAAGTCGGACTTAAAAAAAATGTAATTACTGAGTAAATGTTATCAGTCGGCTGCTCCTCGGCTCATCACCATCCACACCAGGATTCCTCAAGCTAGCTGCTGTCGGAGAGGTGTTTGGGGGAACCGGCCCTTCTGGCTCAGTTTCTGGTCTCTCTCAAAGATGGTGTCTCCTGCTTGGGCCATCTTTCCCTGCATTACCAGCCCAGGAGACCCCATCATTTCCCCCAGATATTTGTGTGACACTGAGTCAGACAAAAGGCCTCTCTGTAACTCAATGTTCTCATCGGTTAAATGGGGAGAATAGTACTCAACTCTGACTACCCCATAGAGTAGTTGTGAGAAAAAGTTTTACACAGATTCAATTGGTGGGTGAAAAGATAGGACGTCTTACTGAATTGGATTGGATTTGCTTACTCCCTGGAATGATATTATGTACCATGAAAAAATGAATCCTTTTATTGCATAGACTTAGAAATTAGAGCTGAAAGGAAAGGACCTTAGAAGTCACCTAGTCCAATTTCCTCATTTTACAGATAAGGAAACTGAGTCACAGAGAAGGCAAATACTTTGCCCTAAGTCATAGGTCGTCTAACTCCAAATCTGGCAACCTCTACTGTTCCATGCTATTTCTATTTTTACTACTTGTTTTCTTCACCTACAAATTGAGAGCCATGTCGGTGGCCTGTACTCTTCCTCTCTGCTAGGAGGTGGGAACTGCAGAAAGAGATTTTGGATTCTTGGCGGGAATCAGTATGTGTGCTTGTGTGGGGGCAGTGTGGGCACAAGGAGTGGGAGAATAGCTGAGACAATAGGAGAATCCACCCCGAGTTCCTGGATCTGGGAGGGGTATGGATTAGGGAGAGACAGAGGGCATTCTTTCAAGGTTGCTGGAACTCAGGGCTGTCTCACACCACCACTATTCCCTCATGCCTGGTCCTTCTCTCTTGTATATATCTGGGACTAAGGAAAGTAGGCGACGTTGAAGGATGCGGAGGGGAAAGGGACCAAGGAGTAATGACTTCAAACGAGCAAGACGTAATGAGAAAAGGGCACTGCATATAAAAGGGCCAGTGTGCAAATGGGTGTAAATGCTGGTTCTGTTACTACTAGATGGACGACGTTGGGGGCCACTTCTCTGGGCCTGGATTCTACCATCTATAAAATGAGAAGACTGAAGGTGTTGATCTCTAAGGTTCTTTCCAACTCTAGAATTCTTCTATCCCTGAAAACAGATCTAGGCTAACCAGAAAAATATTCTTGTTGGGGGCAGAGTGCTGGTTTAACTAAGTACTAAGGAAATTCTAGAATAACTATAATTCTCGTTCCTGTGGCAGTTTACAAAGCTTTTTTTCCTTATGACGTTGTGAGGCAGGGAGTTAGGGCAGCTTTCATTGGCCCCTTTTTACCAAGGAGGAAAAAACCCTCTAGAGGGGGACAGTGACCTAGCTAAAGCCTCACAGCTGGTAAATAGAAGCACAGGTTCTTGAACTCAAGGCTCCTAACTCCATTCTGGGACTCTTCCTTCCTCTTAAGAGGAAACGCAACAAACAATTGGCTAGCGCATTTGGCTTACCTGGAAGACCCTTTGGGAGTCTCCCTAGCCCCACTTTCTGCGCTCCTGGACTGACCTTAGGGAGACACCCCCAGCTGACATTCTTCAGAGATTCAGGATCTCCCCGAGAGTTTCCAGCAGCTGAGGCTATAGCACGCTATCCTGGAAGCCCCCAGACCCTGGGCAGCTATTCTCCTGGGGCCAGCTAGCTTTTCGCTTGACCCACAGGGCTGACAACTGAGTCCCCTTTAACAAACAGAAATGCGCAGCCAACAGAACCCCGTGGTTTTTGCCTCAAACAATCAAATCGCAGGTATTTGTTCAAGGAACTCAAAGGATTGAATTAGGTCTGCCATGCGCTCTAAATAATAGGCTATCTGCTGCGAAGTGAACAGGAACCCAGGACCAGTTTCCAACTTGGTCTTCAACACACCACCTCTTACTTACCTGATGCCCCTAAGCAAATAACTTGTGCTTTCTGGGTCTCAGGGTCCGCATCTATAAAACGGAGTAACTAGATTTGCTGAACGAATATCCTAATCCAAACAAGATAACGCGTGGTGCTTTGCAGAGGAGTCCAACGGTTAGAGTTATTCTTTCCCCAATAGTTCTTTATTTTGCCACAGTGACCAGGCCAGTTGAAGTCACAAACCTCAGCTTCCAAACACAATCAGGCCATCGCCACTCAGGTTTTTTTCAGAGAAGAGGAGAGTTTTGAAGTACTCCTATTAGGTCTCAATCCCTTCCCCCTTTAAGAACTTGGAACCAGACTATCTTCCCCGTTGTACCCTCTAGTCACATTCCCGCAGCCCTGAACTCCTAAAGCATTTTGCCCAGTAACTCGGGTGTTCTGGACAGATCCTGGCATGCATCATCCTGCTTGCCTTCCACCGCCTGCTCAAGACTGGACAAAATCAGCTCTTGCAGCCCAATGTGGAGTATCTCTCCATGTGTGCGCTTTCCAACTGCACCACCTGCTTAGGGAGGATGGCCCCGAAGGCCTGGAATCACGGAGCTTGGCTGAGGCGGGAGAGGTTCGGGGCCTCTTGCACTAGGAGCCATCATGACCTTCAGTCATCGATCTGAACCAGAAGACTTGGATAGTCACCATCCCCATCACCTCAGCCAACAGCACCCCGCTATCCTGAGTGCCTCCCCACCCCCAAAGACATTTTCTGGTAG
The DNA here is from genome assembly GCA_023548195.1 of Bettongia penicillata ogilbyi. NCBI lineage: Eukaryota > Metazoa > Chordata > Mammalia > Diprotodontia > Potoroidae > Bettongia > Bettongia penicillata. The sequence continues at coordinate 338,479 of JAJHZJ010000721.1, forward strand.
TGCCTGTCCCCGAGCCCCCCAAAGAGATAAGAGTTGAGTTCTGAAGACGCCTGGAGCGAAAGAGGCCTGTTGAAATTAGGAGCTTATCAGAACTTGGGCTGATTAAACCACGTAGCCCTTCTGCTTGCTGCAGCAGCAAGCTTTCGGCTTTGTTGAGGGGTAGGGGGCTGGATAACAGCTGGGAGAGAACGGAAGGCTGCTGCGCAGGGAATGGGCAAAGCTTCTGTTTTTCAGCTCTTGGAGAGAGGGAGACAGTGGCGGCCAAGGTAACGTCTTTCCCACGGTCAGCGCGGGCCTCTAAGCTGAAAGCAGCCTTGACCGCCTTGGTTAGAGGTCGATATTTAACTCACCTTCCCTCCTACTGCAGGAGGAAAGGTCAGAACTGACCCTGACAATCCCCTCTCCAAGGGATCCCCAAGGGCTTAAGCGGGAATAGTATTCTCATTAGAGGTCAGGGAGATCAAGGGGTTGGTTTAGGCCAAGAACCAGAGGAAAATCGATGAGAGTGGTTTCCATTTAGAGTAATGCTTAGTACTCTAATAACCACGTTCTTCACAATGTGTGGTTGTGAGGTTGGTGAGAAAGATGTCTATACACCTTGGACCAAGACTTCAAATCCTGATACCTCAGTTTTCTCCTCTGTAAAATGAGGGTGTTGGACTACATTAAAGCTAAGTTTCCTTGAAACTCTACAGTGGAACGATTCCCACTTTAAAGGTTTTACAGAAGAGGAAACTGAGGTTCGGGCTATGCCCCAGGCTACATAGCTAGCAAGTGCCAGAGCCGGTCCTGGAACCTGACACTTCACACTCCAAAGCTCCTTCCTTCACCCTAGCCAGCTCTAAAAAAGCATCCTTCTCCGTCAAAAGCTAAAGTTTCATGAAATAAAAACAAGGAAGACAACACAAATCTCTTTCCTGCAACCGGATGGTAGCCAGTCCTTCTTTTCTGACCCTGGTGAAGGGCAGGGAACTTTGGGTGTCCTCAGAACAGTGGAGGAGAAATGAATTGGTTGGAATCTTCATACCAACGTGACTGGAGAAACTCATACATGCCCTTTCCTATGCCTGCTCTCAGACTTCCCCTAGAGTTCTTCCTAACTGCCGAGGCCCGACCCCTACCCTACCACACTCCCAGAATGGGTTCTGAAGTTCTGGGGTAACCCCTCAAATGCAAGAGCTTCTGAAGGGAGCTGAGTCAGTGAGGAATTGGCTCTCTCAGGATGGGGAAGAGGGACACACACTCCTGTGATTCAGTCCCTTCTCACTTCTCTTAGAGAAAAAATAGGGCAGAAGGAAACTCTGGTACAGGGCAGACAGAGAAGGGTGAGCCATCAGCCTGGAGAAAAAGATCAGGAGCCCTTCTCCTTCCCCACTGGACTCAAGCACATAATCACCTGGGTTTGGGACCCAGGGACGGGACACTGGCTGAGTAGGTCCACCCAAGTCCGAAAAGCTTTTGTACATTCCGAGGAAGAGGGTGTCAGTCTGTCAGTCAGTCATCTCCTACATGGCTGAAAGATTTCGAGTGACCCAGAGAAATGCTGAGAGATCTGGCTACAGAGTTGGTTTGTCCTAGACTTCTCAAGGGATATTACAAGGTATATCACCTGTCGAGGGGACAGATAGCAAATTTTCTCCATTCCCTGGTGCCAATAAGGAAATATCAAATCCTGAAGAGTCATCTGCCGCCCCCTTCCACCCAGATCCTCAGTCACTAACCTACCACTTTCTCATCTGTTACCTGAAATAAAAGCAAAACAGCCTCTGTCTGGAGCCTGTTTATTTATATTTGCATTTTAATCTGGGGGGGGGGGGTTCACTAGGGATAAAAGTCCATTCAAGAATTAAATAAGAATTACAAAAGAACTGCTGGGATGGAGTCCCTCCAAAAGATCGTTTTCTCTCTCTCTCTCTCTCTCTCTCTCTCTCTCTCTCTCTCTCTCTCTCTCTCTCTCTCTCTCTCTCTCTCTCTCTCTCTCTTTCTCTCTCTTTCTCTCTCTCTCTCTCCTTCTCCCTCTCTGTCTCTGTCTCTCTGAATCTGTCTCTGAATCTGTGTGCGCGTGTGTGTGTTTTTCTCTATCTGTCCCTCTCCCCTACTATACAAGAAAACAAGATTCCCAGTTCTTCCCTGATTTCCTAGTTTATGATGAATGCTTAGCTCAGGGCAGCAGTTACTGAAACTCTCAAGTAGTCCAGAAAGGTGTCTGCCTCCGGCTCCCTGATCCCACACACCTGGACTTCTAGACCCTCTTGGAATTTTGTGGGACTCAGACTATGAACTGAGTAAACGCTAGAGGATTGGGCCAGGATAAAGTGGGGTGCTTTCAACTATCGGGTACACTAGGTGCTGATCCCGATCTGGCAGCCAAGCTCCTGAATGGAGTCTCAACCTGGAGCAGAACAAGACTTTCCCTTCTTTGTAGGATTCAGATCTGTTAAGATGTCAATCATTAGAGATCATCCAGTGAAGGGGTTCACCTTTTTTGTGTCCCGGATCCCTTTGGCAGACTGAGAAAGCCTATAAAGTCCTTCTCAGAATAACGTTGATACGTGCATAAAATTAAAATGCACAGTAGGATTATAAAGGAAATCAATTATATTGAAATACTTATCAAAATGCTTTCTAAAACATTATGGGCCTTAAGAAGCCTTGATTTTGCAAATGAGTAAGGTGAGGCACTAAGATAAAGTGCTTTGCCCAAGAATACACAGCTAATAAGAGTAGTTAAGATTTCAACTGGGATTCTTTCCACCCTTCCCCAACCTGGTAGGGAAAACAGGCCCTTGCCCAATTGGCTTGATAAGGACAAGGAAAAGACTTTTAGGCTAGGGAGGTCTCCCATGATTTCTGGCTCCGACCACCACTTCCAGGACCCTTAGAGGGTCATCTTCATGGTCCTTTCGGGGGAAAAAGTTGGGAATAAGGAAGGAAGGAAAAAGCAGCTTCAGGCCCTGAAGCGAGTTTCAGTTTCTCTAAGGCCTGAGTAGTGGGGTGGGGTGGGAAGGTTTCGGAAGTGTAGAATTCCCCCATTTATGGGTCATCAAGGTTTCAGGGAAGAAACTAAAAACCAGCCCCCTGGAGAGGGCGTCTCAGCAGCTTGGAAGAGAACATCGCAGTTAGGTGTTAGGATACTCCACTGACTTCCCATCAGTCCGCTAGTTCCAGAAACAACGAAATCCCAAGACCAGGTGGGATCTCCGAGCCTCGGGAGACAGGCTTACACAGCTTCTTTCGTACAGAATTCCCGAAACCTACAGTCCAACCTGGCTGGTTTTACCTTTTTGATTGCCAGGAAAATCACAAACGAATTATCCGAAAATACAGAAGACACAGGATGCTGCTTTAACCTCGGGTTATCTAAATTCCTCCCTCTGTTAACAAAGAGCTACAGACCAACGAAATCAGACTCGAGTTCCCTTTTCTGTCCTTTTCCCTCCCACATGCAGTTTTCTATACCATCGTGAGCATTACCCCCTTAATTACATTTGAAAAGATAAATATTTCCTAGCAATGAAGCCTTTAGAAGTCATTTAACTTCTCTGACCCCCAGTTTCCAATTCTGTAAAATGAGAGGATTGGACCAAAGAGTCTCTAAGTTCCTTCCCCGCTCTAAAATAAGGTTCGCTTCTAAAGGTTGGCGGCCTTAAACCAGTTCTGGACTTGAGGCACCGCCGGCTGGTCTCAGAGTTGGGTCGAACCCTATTTAACATGGTTTTTAATTACACGGATTTGAATAATATTATCACCAGTCGAAACTTGACTACTTTTATATTAAAGATACCCAATAACAGTTACTCTGTATCCTCCACCCCTCAAAATCAGCGCTAGGAACTGACACTTGTTAGAAAAGGGAAGTACCTCGAAGCGGATACAGTGAAACTAAAGATCTCGAGAAATACGAAATCAACAAGCCTGTTATATTTCAATTTATGCTGGCTCCTTATCGTCGGCAGCAACAGAGCCCGAGAAGCCGAAGTGACTGAAGAAGTCATGAGGCAGCTCTTGAGCTCCCCAGTCCCTTGCCTGGGCTCAGATTGGAAGATATTGGGGGAAATTCCTCTTATTTCTTTGATTCTGTGATGGAAGACTGAAGTCTCTTAAGCTTCTAGCTCTTTACATACTGGGCATCCCTCCCCGGACAGCATCAACCCTTCCCTCCCCCCCACTTCGTTGCTCCCCAGGTTTATAGGATGCCTCATTAGCCCAGAAGTCCAAGAGTGACCGAGAGTTGGTCCCTCCCGGCTCCTGCGAACAGTCTAGAAACTTTCCCTGAGCGATCCTGGCTTAGGGAAAAGAAAGTGGGCGGCAAGGCTTGACATGGGCCACGCACTCCCAGGCCGAACCCTTTGATGTGTCTAACTCCCTTGACTCCAAGGTCTCGACGCCTCATTTAGATGAAGACAAGAGGGCAGGCCTAGGGAGGACGTTGGGAGACAATGCTGCGGTTCCCCACCATCACGATCCCCCGGGGACCTTCATATTTCAGAAAGGGCCCATCAAATGCAACAAGCCAGAACCAGAAATGGGCTCAAGTGGAGCAAGCAAGAGGCGGAAGAGAGAAGCGGGCTGCCCTAGTATAGTAACGGGGTGTAGGGCTGCGCCGCGCTGCACTGCTCCAAGGCGCAGCGCTCGTGCTTACCCTGGTTACGGATGGTCGGCTGACTCTCTAGGCAGCTGGGCAGGTAGGGAGCGTTGGGAAACATCCTGGCCTGGCCCGAGGGTGGTTGGCTGGGCGGGGGAGGACCGAAGGGACCATAGCGACAGGCTCCAGCTGTGCCGGTGAACTGGCCGGAGAAGTGGACTGTGAAGGCGCTCAGGCACTGCTCCTCGTGCGGCTCTGCGCCGCCCCAGCTCGGCTCCTGCTTGATGAAGGAGTGTGGTGGCGGCGGCGGCGGCGGGGCCGGCGGGGGCGCGGGGGCGCTCAGGGAGCCGTAAGCAGAGGCGCCCGGGGGCGCAAAATCCAGCACTGGGGCCCACTGCGCTGCGCCACTTACAGGCAGGGCGCAGCCTCCGCCGCCGCCCAGCGAGGGCACGGCGGGCAGCAGGGCATTCAGATCCCGCACGTCGGAGCCCATGGACTGCTCCCCGCCGGCCGGCCCCCGGCTCCGCCGCCCCTGCAGGCGCTCTCCTCCCTGCCCGATGGAAGTGAACTTGCTCCAGGTGCCACCTGGGCCCCGCGCTCCTGGTTGCTCGGGCTGTTGCAGGCACCAAGGCCCAGAGCGAAGCGCACGAGGAGACGCCGGCTCGGGGGCACACGTGGAAGGCGGCTCCGGCGGCAGTAGGAAGTCCAGGGTCGCGGCGGGAAGGAGGCAGAGGCAGCCGCAGCAGGGCCCCAGCTCATGGACTGCGGTCCGGGTTAGATGAGTGGGTGGGTGGGTGAGGAGAGGAGTGGGCGAGTGGGAGGACAGCGAAGAGAAAGGAGGGAGTTGATTGTCCGGCTAGAGAGAGCCCCCTGGGTGTGGACTCTGCCTTGAACTCCTTACCCCGACCGCCTGGCTGCCCCCGGCTTCCCAAAGCTCAAATAAAAGGGGCTGATGGCGGGGGAGGAGGAGGAGCTAGGACATCCAGCTGCTCCATTCACACCGCAGCCCAGGCCCTACTAGGCAGCAGGCTCTGCTCCCTGGGGCGACCTGAGTGCGGGGAGGGGAGGAGAGTGAGCCAGGGGCGGGGTAGGGCGGACTTGGGGGAGGATCTCAAACAGAGAAGCCCTCCTCCCCCCCCCAACCCCGCAAACCGCTGGAGATCAACTATCCCGTGGGACCTCTCCCCTGCCTCCCTACCCCCAAGCTTGAGCTTCCCCTGTAAGATTTTGAGGGTGTCGGGGTCTCCAGACAGAGGGAGGGGCATTCCAGGTAAGCCGCGTTTACGGAGAAACTGGACAGACACGCGACGGAGGGGGTCATAAGGAAGACAGTGGGCGGGGGAGGGGGGGCAGTTGCAGGGGGGCGGGACTTTGGGAAACTTGACTGGCTTGTAAGGAGTATGAAACCCTCGTGCACCTTGCCCACCATTCTGGTCCCTGTTACAGAGCAAACAGAGGTGGAGTGGGACACTTTAATTCTGGATTTACGAGCACCTTCTGCAGAGGAGGGAAAGGGTAGCTGTGGATCTCTGCAACCGGGGACCAGAAGCTGCCCTGAGCATTTCTGCGTTCTGGAGTTTGGGGTCAAGGGGTGTGCTGTCTGAGATCAGGGCTATAGCTGAGCACGGTGGGAAGAATTCTGCCTCACCTAATCTGGCTTGGGTGATGGGTGAGCCGGGAGGAAGCTGACCCTGGGAGGTGAGCAGGTGCCCAGAATAACAGGAGAGTATATCAACCATAATAAATCTGCCCTGTTTCGATGATTGCATTCCTTCCTCGGCACAAGTGTCTTTCTTTATTCTTACCCCTTAAAATCCGTGTACCTGCGCTTGGGAATATCCCACACTTCAACCCGACCGCACAACAAGGGAAAAAAAGACATTGGGACGTTCTTGACCCGGGATGGAGGGTGCGAGCCGCTCCCTATCTCTCAAGTCTACGAACACCGTCCCGAGTCACAGACCTCCAACTTTTTTTCTGGAGATCCCACACCACCCCAAATCATCGCTATTTACTTCAGTCCCGAGCCAGGGAGTTGTGGGAGGGGAACGGGAGTGGGAGATTTGAAAAAGAAATATTAATAGGACGTTCCCAGAGGATGTCCCTGCAGAATTCAGCCCTGGAGAATGAATACCGTGTGCTCAGAGGCTCAACAGTGTTCTCGGGGCCTGAGAAACCCATTGTGATGGGAATGTTAAAGTCAAAGAAGCGCTCCTATCTTCCAGGGTTTACTTCTCTATAATTAAAGCCCACTTCCCCATCCACCCAACCTACTCTGAAATCCTTGGCTTCCTGGAGAGATTGCAGGTTTCTTTAAGTATGCTATAGTTCGGTTTGGGAAAACAGTATTGGGAAGAAGAACCTCCTGAAAGCCCTTCTTTCCCGTGCTTTTTCTAAGATTGTAGCAAGAGTGTGCGGGAAAAGGCGCCAGCTGGATCGCTGCATGAGAAACCACTTTGCGTGGTTGTCCGATATCCGCTGGCCTCTCCACGCAAGGCCAGCAGCCAACGGCTTGTTTATTTTTGGTTTGGAGTTTGTTTTGGGGGGGGAGGTGTTTCCCCAGAAAAATACCTGCAAAGGAAGGACCCAGTAGCTCTCCACTTGGCTAAGGGGCCCTAACTGAATTATTGATATTGGGTGGCTGTTGTTTCCCCCCCTAGCTGGACCAGCATCACCATGGTTCCTGGCTGTGGGTCATGAGGGTATGGTCTTACTCGTGTCCAGAAACACAGATAAGGTGCTCCCAGAAGAGCCTAACTCTTTCTGCTTTGGTTGAATGAATGAATGAACGAATGAATGAGTACAGTAATACATTTTATACACAATAACCTTATTTTTCAAAGATTGTGTAAATTCCTCGCAGCAGAGAAGTCTGGGAGGAAGATGGTATTTAAGAAATGACCAAACAAATAAAGCCCCGCATATCGTCGCTCTCGCATTTTCTTTTGAAGTACTGAATCCTTTCACACACCTCATACACACACCCCAAGCCTCTGGTAATTGTACATCACCTTCAGAATTGCATTGTGCAATTCACGTCCCTACCGCATTTAGATCATTAAAGAACACCATTTTCCTCATCCTTAATCCCCACCTTTCAGTTCCTCTGTCCCTCCCTCCTTTCCTCGATCCATACCAAATCTTTAAGATTATTGTGTTTGTTTTAGCAAAACGAGTCTCCTGCTTCATTTTGGTGTGTTTGCCCACAGGTTTTGTTTTTCTAGAGGAAAATAGAAAACTGTCCCAGTTAGCAAGCTCAACTCTGCCAGGACACGCGAAGCCAGGGTTTCTTGTCTAATTCTTGCCTTCTATTTCCCATGTTGTGGGACACATTGCTTTTTCATAAGCTGGGATCAGGCGTAGGACTTTCTGAGGAAATAAGGAAGGAAACCTGGGGATTTCGATTTCTAAACCAATACGTCCTGATTCTATTTTTTGTGTGTGAGCCTTTGTAGGTTTCGGGTTTGGGTGGTGAATTTTATTGCTGTTCTGTTTTTGTTGCATTTTGCGGGGGAATATTTTGTTGCTTAATTAAGAGTCAAAACTGCCGTATTCTTTGTACGGATATTCTTTGCTTCGCGCTTGGGGCTGTTAATGAAGCACCTGGGGCTACAGGCGACCCAAAACCTTTTGCGGTCGCACATTCCCCTCCACACATACACCTGTTCTGTTTCCTGGAAGAAATTTAGGAATTAGAGAATTGGAAGCTAATTCCAGCCCCCTCCTCTCCTTTGGGACCTTTCCCACTCCGACCAGACCTCCAGGAAACAAAGGAAAACGGATGAACGAGGTTCCTCTCCCAAGTCCCTTCGTCTCTCCCTTTCCTTTTGCCCTGTTGAGGACAGTAAGGAAGGGGGTTCTGGGCCCGGCCCGACTCTACCCGCGGGTCCTAAATCCAGAGAGTGAAGGCTCTCGCAGAGTATATAATCCCAAGGTAGCCTCTTCCACCCTCTCCTATGCCTTCTGGGTCTCTCCAGGAGCTGGGCTAGGAGTGGGGAATCACTAGCTTACATGGGTCTAAAGGAGAGGGAAAGGGGAGTACCAGCTCTGAAACAGTAAGCCAGTGGACGAACTTCCCTCTCCCTTCCAGATTGACCCCTCGGGAGTGCAGCCCTCTGGTCGCACTCAGCAGTCTCAGCCCTTACTTCTCCAAAGCAAATCTAGAGTGAGAGACCGCCTTCAGGATCTCCCTCCAGGGTTCCCAGGCCTCCCCTTAGGTCTCCTTAGCCCAATTCCTCCGCCTCCCCATTCCAGGATCATCCAGCAGCCTGAGAAAAGAAACCAGACAGGAGGGAATGTACCTTCCCGGCACCCAAGAGAGATCGCTGCTGGTGCGAAGTCTCTCTGGTGGGGGTGGCGGTGGGGGGTAGGGATAGAGGTAAGGGGTAGGGATGGAAAGAGCGGGGTCGGGGGAGGTAGGGCAGCCTAGGGCTGCTCTCCTTCTCCCTCTTACTACTCTAGGGGCTCGGTGGAGCCGGAGTGGCGACACTGGGAGGAAGAGAAAGGATGGGTATGGGGGGAGGGGGGCGGCCTGATGATGGAGAGGGGCAGGGAGGAGCTCGGGGAAAAAAAAAACCGTGCCAATAGTCTTTGATATAGCGCTTCTCGGACCTGGAAGCTGTATCTATACATATGTGTACATATGCATGCACATGTGCATACGTATAATATAGATGTATTATTGTGAGATCAAAAGGAGCGGGATTCCTGGGAGAAGGGCGGAGAGGGAGTTCCTGTGCCCCCAGACCCCTGCCTTCCACTCTTGAGCGCTGTCAGCCACATCTAACGGAGCGCGAGGCTGGCCAGGTTAGCCTCTGGGCACCAGGGAATAACCCGGCGCTCGTCGAGCGGGCCTGGCCCCTCTCCCTGCGTAACCTCCTGAGCCGCGGACAACTGAACAAACACGCGGGAAGCCCAGCGATCTGTCAAGAACCTTGTCCTCCTGCCCCGGCGAGCTGAAGCCCGTAATAAATAGTGGGCCTGACCTCCCCTTGCCCCTCGAGGAAAACCGGAGGAGCGGGCGCTCAGCGCTCAATGGCTCCTTCGAGGCTAACTTAGCACCTAGAGGAGGAGAGGGCAGCCCTAGGGGCTGAGACGCGAGGAGGGCTGTGGGAGGCTCCAGGCCTCTGCGCCTACGCGTCTGCTCCCACCTCACCGCGCCCCCAGTCCCCCCATCTCCGCCCCGGCTAGTGTAGGGTCCGCAGGGGTCAGGACCACGCGGACGCGCTGCAGGAATTGTTAGAAAAAACGAAAAATCCAAGCTCCGCTTCAGAAAAGGAAAAAGGAAAAGTGCGGTAGAAAAGAATTAACTACCCCCATGGGCTACTTGAGGTGCAGCTCTACGTAGACACTAATATGCCCCTAAGGGTGACTAGAGGCTGCCCTGCCCTGGCTCTCTTACCACCCACCCCCTAGCTTGTTGTTGTCCATCGTCCCCAGGACCTCTCTGCGCCCCCCACCCGGGTCCCTGCCAAATTGTCAGCCCTAGTAAGATGCAACATGACGCGGAGTGGAGGAGGAGCAGCGTTTCCCGGTTCTTGTGCTAGGCGCACAATTCTCAGCCAAGGCTGATTTATTCCCTCCAAGACTGAAGGCAGTGCCACCCCAGGCTCCCGAGCTGCAGCCCTGCCACCGCGAGACTAACGTTCCCAGGTCCCCTGGAGACGCCCTAAATAAAAGAATCCGGCAGAGTCCAAGCTATTATTTTACCGTAAATCTTGTAAATTCTGGAACTAATTACATAGAGGATATGTCTCAATTTGTTCTGCATTAATGCCACATTGGGAATGGAGTCGGGGCCGTAACCAGAACAGATCCCTCCAGCTCGTGAAATTGATGAACTGAGAGCTGCTTCCAGTCCTGAACACGCCATCTGGAATTCCAGTCTGAGATTACAATTAGAACTCCTGACCCCAGATTCAACTCTGCAAAGAAGCAGAAAAGTTACTTATTCTGCACCTGTAAAAAAAAAGGGGGGGAGGGGGGTTCGCTCAATCTCTGAATCTTTCTGATCTTATAAAATTCCTTCCAAATGTTGGGGGGGGGGGGCAGCTGTGTTTGTGTGCCTGCGTTTTTAAAAAAGGCACAGAGGATGATGGAACATCTTTTATAGACTGGATTTTATCTCCTCCACCTTCCTCCAACAGGCTAGAGCGAGTTTAATAATAGTCAGCGCCTCTGTGTGTTGGATTTAATTATGTAGGACACCGCAGACACTTTCCAAGCAAATGAGCGTGCTAAATATTTTATCACACTATGAGTCCCCCTTTGGGAAAGAGCTTAATTGCAGGAATCTCTCTAGAGCTAAAAACTTCTGGGTTTTGATGACTGCTTCAGTCTTCCAGAAAGTCAGTAATTTTTATATATGGCCCAAGGCAGCTGGGTCAATTTCTTCCTCTCGGTAAGAACTTGTTACTTTAATTTTCCTCTTATATAGACCCCTTGAAGAAAATGAACACCAGGGTAGTACAGGGGAACTGGTTAAATTTATTAGTATAATGCTTAAGCAAAATGTGAATATAAATCATCCCGATGTAATAAGCCATAAAATATCCCAATGAAGCTAGTCCCCTTGCCAAAATACCGGTGTATAAAAGTTCATATAAAACAAGGTATCAGTATTCTCTGTCATAGTGGATATATAGGGTATTGTAAAAAGTATCCAAATTTTTTCAGGTAGAGAGAGGGGTGTATTAAATGGAGCTAAGTATCACCATTTTAGCAATATGTTAGGGGAAGGAAAACAGAACTATTTTGCATTTTATGGGGACGATTTATAAATTCTTTTTAAAGGTACGCAGAAAACAATTTGCGAAATTATTGCTGAGGGGAGAGAGGGAATGAGAAAGGGGGAGCGAGACAGATGAACAGAGAGGAGGGGTGGGGGGGGGGAGAGAGAGAGAGAGAGAGAGAGAGAGAGAGAGAGAGAGAGAGAGAGAGAGATCTGAAAACTTATTTTTCAAAGGCCAGTCTAATCTCATGAGCAATTTAAGCAGAAAATGTAGTGGCACCCGTTTTCCCCAAAGATAACTTAATGAGACATTACTGAACCGACACCTGGATGTCTGTCTGTGAATCCGGATATGCATCTAGTCTGTGGTGCAAAGATGTGCCTGTAGGTCAGCCAGAGCTGGAAAAGAAGGAAGGGATGGAAAAGATGGAGAATGAGTGAGGAAGGGGATTGACAGGAGGGGAAGAGAGAGAAGAGAAGGTGTCCTGAGATGTAGCAGAAGAGTTTCTGGTTTAGATTTCCCCAAGGCAAGAAGGGAGCAGGATAAAATTGATTGCAGTTGATGCTTACACCGTTGATAACCTTGGGTCTTCCTAATCTTAGTAAAATGACAGAACATTTTGTGCCTTTTGGAAACAATCGTTCCAAAGTCTATTTTTCAAGTGTGAGGATAAAGCAGTATGTATCTTTGGGGGAAGGAGGAGGGAAGTGGAGGAGGGAGACAGAAGATAATTTTTTTCAGGAACTTGATTATGGAAATTTGCCGAAATCACAGAATTCAAATGAAAAATATTAAGTATCTACTATTGGCAAAATTCTCTGATGGTCATTGGGAATATAAAAGTTAAAAGTTAAATTCACCAAGACAGATGCAACTCTCCCACCCTGGAGTCCTGATACAGATGGTGCATCTCACCTGCTCACAGCATAGAATTAGTGAAACTTGACCTTATGGATAGGTTTGGAAATCCCTCCCCCAGTCAATCTATGAGGTGACCTGCCTTCTAGTCTATGGTGGATTCTGATGATCAGTTCCAATTATGTTTTCCTTGAATTGAAAGCAATTTTTCTGCCTTTAGATCTAAAAGGGTTTTCTATTTCCTTCCTTTCTCCAGGTTCCAAGGGTTTAGGGCAGGATGAGGAAAACTAGTTTTCTCACAAATTGTATCTCTACACCATCCAACCAATCCATCAGTGAAGTAAAAATATAAAAACCAAACTGATTCTTGGGTGCTATATAGACCTAACACCCCAGCGTATTAACTGAATGTCTTGCTTTTCAGGCTGTTATTTGGGCATATCATTGATGCAGCAATAGTTAATGTATAATGCTTGGGAGAAGGCAGCATGACTTTTTAAGGAAAGGAGTGCTGGGAACAGGAGTCAGGAAGATCTAGATTCATATCTTGCCTTTTCATTTGCTAGTTGTGAACTAATCAAGTTGGACAAGTCACAACCTCCCTGAGCCTCAATTTCCCTATCCATAAAATGGATTTTATAGCATTGGTAGCACCTATTTCATAGAGTTCTATTGAGTCTCAAATGGGAATTGGTATGTAATGCTTTGTAAACTTGAAAGAACCATGTAAATGTCAATTTTTATTATTGAGTAAATAATTCTGACCTTAATCCATATTAAAATACCAGAGTCTGAATCAATATTGATATCTTTTCAATACAAGGGACACATATTGAACACGATTTTCTATTTGAGTTGGATTATGGAGACTGGAAAGATAGACATGGGCTGTGGCCCCACTATCACATGACTCAGTTTTTTGTTTTGTGTCTCAGAAACTGCTGAGAAAAGTTTCTAATTGGAACAAATCTGAGCTGTTCCCTTTAGTTTACTTATTTATTTAATAAACTTATTAATACTTTTTTATTTCCATGCCATTTAGCTCAGAATATACCCCATCCCTTCCCTTCTTTAGTGAGTCTTCCTTTGTAAGAAAGATTTTTAAACAATTCTACCAACTGTTTTTGACAGCATATGCAACATTCCACACCCATAGCCCCCCTATACCCCCCCACATTTTCCCAGTGTGTGCATTTCTTTTCTTTTTTTTTTTTTTTTTGCCCCCAATTACCAAATTCTTTTTCTTCTTTCCATTTTCCCCACCCACTGGGGAAAAAATAAATACAAAATTCTTGTAACAAATATGCATAGGAAAGAAATAAAACCAAATTGCCACATTGACCATGTCCAAAACATGTCTCACTCTGTTACTCCAATACTTCTTCCTATCTCCTTCCCAAGGCCAAACTTGGTCATTATAATTACTCAGTGTTTATTTGGGATTTTGTTCTTTCCATTTACATTATTGTAGTCAAAGTGTATATTGTTTTCCTAGACTTGCTTACTTTATTTTGCATCAGTTTATATGAGTCTTTCCATGCTTTTCCTAATTCTTCATATGCACGGAATTTTTATGATGTCATTCTTTGCCATTCTGGAAAGTCTTTCAATATGGCCCTTTTTATAACCAGACTAACTATGGAGAGATACTGCGTCAGGAAACTGGTCTCTTGGTGAGGATTTGGAGGAGGAGGAGGGAGATAGTTGAAATAAGACATGAAAGAAAAAGAAAAATGTTCTTCAGTCCTGTGTGATGCCCTTTCTCTTCTGTAATGACAATGTCGGATTAGGGGAAAGGGACAGATGCTAAGAATCACAGTTTTTAGGCCTTCAATAAACTTTGGCTGTTGACACTTTCAACATTAGAGCCTTGTTCAGTGATCAGTGAGTGGACAAGCTGCTACGTATGAGCCATGACATTCTTGCTATAAACAAAATAAGAAGAAAGTTACAGAGAAATGCAAGGGTGGTTCACAAGGACTCCTTGGAATGGCAAAGAAATAGTTGGAAGAATGAATTTTATCTTGTGCCCAGAAACAACAAGAGACATTGTTTCATAGGATATTTGGTTATCACGTATTGAAGAATTGATACTGTACAAAAATAGACAGCCATGAAAATAACTAATGTTTTAGGTATCAATATCCGCTGCTGACAATGAAGTGGAAGAAAAATTATATGAAGAATTGGAGAAGACCATTCAAATTAAATCAACATTCACTTTTATACTTGGTGTCTTTAAATGCAAAAGTTGGAAAAGGTGAGGATGGGAAAAATATATGGGAAAGCATGGTTCAGGAGAAAGGAAGCAAAGGACTTGAAGATTACAAAGACGTCTCCTCTACCTCATGAACACCTTTTTAAAAAAAGAATTGGTCTGCACTTAGCAAATACCAAATAGCACCATAAAGAACAAAAAAATCTAATAACCAGGAAAATAATTGTTATTAAAATTAATTATCCTTGAGTTAACTGTCTGCATATGGTCAAGCCACTGATCCATAGGAGCTAAAATAAGAATATGCAAAAGAAAGAAAACCAAAAAGGATAACCATGAGTAAAAGATATTACATTTGAAACAACTTGTCCTAGAATTACTTAAACAAGTAATTGAAAATCAAAAATAAGAAATAGAGAATAGAAATGAGATCAGTATGGACTTCAATATGAAGTGGAACCAATGTAAATTAATTGCCACAAAAAGAGCCCTGAAACAATTTGTCAACAAACATCTAACTTACAAAATAGAGAAAGATGCCTACCAAAGGCAACACCAGGCTTGAATATAAATTTGACTTAAAATCTCACTGAGAAGGATACTGGACAATGATGAGCAGCAGCATCTTACAAATCAGAGGGAAGCTATAGAAGACAAAACCAGTTTTAAAAAAGCTTGAAAAGATATCCAAAGTCATGCCAAGGACATTCAAGGAGGAAAATGGAAGGACAGTGCACAAAAGCAAACTGGTAAAACTCAACTTAGCTAATAATTTTCCCCTGAAAGATTCTGGAACCACCAAACCTGGATTCCAAAATCACAGACCCAGATATACTAATAGAGGAGTGGGAATGTCACTAGAGAGAAGAAAAATGGGCAAAGTAGCCATTTTTAGACCAATCATATTAAAGGAGATCCATGCTAGAGACGATAAAATTGTGAAAACATTGAGGAGCTTATATACACAGTATCTGAACAAGGAAAGACATCAGAGATATGAGAAAACCTCAGAACATATTAATACCGACAAATATGAATGAGAGAACATTAAGAACTACTGACTAATACGTTTACTCTCCTATCCATACACAATCTTTATAAGAACCCTTTATGAGGATATTTGTAGGAAACAAGCAGTCTTTTTCAAGTCATATTCAATGATAGACCATGTCTACCATTTTACAATGAACTGAAAGATGTAAGATCTCCTTGTGAGTATTGTTTCTTGATTATGAAAAGGCATCAGATTCAACAGATCAAAATATTACCTTACCATCTCTTTTACAATAAGACATCTGTAACTTCATACACCAATATGCTTTGACATTCTTTGGAAGATATAAACAACAGAAATAATCCTATTCAGTGATACTCTGATAATAAACATTAGTGGAGGCATAACATATTAAATATATGCTGTGATAGAGAGATCTAGGACAGAGTACAAATCAAATGAGGGATTTCCTATGGATGATAAAGTCTTATGAATGCTACTGTTTTCTGACATTGTGTTGATTGCATCAAGCCCCAGAATATTGCAGAACCTCATGGAAGAGATCTATCTGTAAGCACAAAAAGAAGTTTGGCCTTTCCATTCACACAGGAAAGACCAAGTGGATGAAAAATCTATAGCCCAGATTTCAACATGCATTTGGATGGAGATCTTGTTCAACAAGATGTGTATCTAGGACAGACTATTAAGGTGGACAACAGATTAGGCTCAGGATCATCTAGGAGCAGAGGCCATATTGCTTTCAGAGGAATAGAAAAATTTTTACCGCTCCTAAGCTTCCCATGAAAGAAAAGGTCCACATTTTCAACACTTATGTTTATTGGTGTTACTATATAGTAGGAGGCAACAAACTATGACCTTTAAGCCAAGTCCAGCCTGCCAAACTTTTTTACACATCTTACAAGTTAAATTTTTTCCTTTTTACATTTTAAAACAATTCTTAGCTCACGGGTCATACAAAAGAGACAAGGAGGCAGATTTGGTCCATGGGCTGTAGTTTGCTGACTCTATATGGCATCAAGATTTGGAACATAACTACCTCCAAAGAATTAAAAGATGTATTTAACACAGAGGACTACAGAGAGAGAGATGGTGTTTGTGAGCAGCCTACAGTATATAACCGATGAAGAACTTTAAAGAATGACAACAAAAAACATCATCAAGGAATTGTATGATAGGAAGAGACAGACTGGTCATACGGCAGGAGAAAGGGTGTTAGATAACAGACAAGGTACTTCACTGGTACCATAAAATGTCAGAAGAACATGAGAAAATGGACCATTGGGTGGATCCTTCCCTGCCGTGGTCAACTTATAAAAAAAAAAGAGTCCCCCAGGTTCAGCTACCCTGGATAGGTTGCTGTATACATGATTAGAGGGAACTCTCCAACTGATGAGATCACATATCTAGTTGGGCATTAAAGGGCCACCTTTCAGTTGGAAGAGGTACAGGGTCTTCAAATCCTCTCCTTACTAGCTGGCTCCAAGTTTAATATTTTAATATTTTATGTTTCCCAATGACATGTAAAAATAATTTTAACCAAGTTTAATCATAGTTGTGCTATATAGAGAATGTATATGAACAATCTTGATATACACGAAAAGATAAAACACATCAATGGAAAACAAAGGTACAAAAAAATCCCCCAAATCTATGCGATGGGAAGGGAAGCGTCAATGGGATTTGATGTTTTGTGTTTTTTAAAGTATGGTTTTGCTGAAATATTTTCATTAAGGTAAGTTAAAGTTAGTTATCATTCTATCATTTTATCCTTAATACATAATTTTTTCTTTTACTATCGATGGGAGAAAGTTAATCCTGGTGCCTCTCCTGAGGTTATCTCCTAATTTATTCTGCATCTACCTTGTTTGCACATATTCATTAGCATGTTGCTCTGTTAAGGGCAGGGACTGCTTTTTCACCTTTTTTGTATTCCTATTAGGGAATAATATTTGTAATGACCATGATGATGTAAGAAACAGAAAATATCAATAAAAACTTATCAAAGAAAAAGAAAAGAAAACATTTCTCATTGTGATGTGACTACGGATGACTAGGCAGTTCTTCATACAGAACTTTGTCCACTCCTGGGTGCAAATCAGGGCAACATTTGTTGTGCATTCCCATAGTATCTCACTCCAGAAATTCCATCACATGCATTTGAAATCTTAAAAGCAGACGATCAGTTTGTGAAAAATAGGTCTCTTCCTCCCCCTGCAAAAAATCCTATATACTGAAATATATGATAGCTTATAAACTTATGGGATATTTATTTACATCATCTTATATCTGTACCTCACAGGATATTATAAGAATTAGTGTCCTCATTTTATAGATAGAGCAACTGAGTATCTAAGAGCCTAACCAGGTCATTACCCTCAGTCAAGTTCTCATCATCTATCACATGGACCACTGCAAAAGCCTCATGACATCTCCCTGTTCAGTCTCATCTCTACAATTTATCCTCCATAATGTTGACAAAATGATGTGTGTGAATGACCACCTTCCTTCTCTGCTCACAAATCTTCAGTAGCTACTTATTGCCTCTAGGAGAAAACATACTCAGCATGGTATTTAAAAAACTCTGCTATCTGGCTACAATATGCCTATCTAGATTTATTTCCTATTGCTCCCCTTGACATAATCTAAAAACTAAAAATAAAAGTCCACAGGCTTTATGAAATATATTTTTTCTGTGAATTGGTTCACTAAGGTCAGAATTTCATCTCCCATTTCCATCCCTTTACACATGTAACTCCACTAGTTACATATATGTCTTCTGGTCCTCTGAGAAAGGAGATTATGACATTGTGGGTCTGGGGAGATGTGATTACTAACAGACAGATAGACCTCTAAGAGAAGCAGAGAAAGCGATATAGAAGAATTGGACTTTAGTTAATGAAGAGAAGATTTATAGAATCCCAAACATGTGGGGGAAAGCTTTTACTCCCCAGAATTTCAAGCACCTACACCCTCCCAGGACCCCTCCATTGAGATTGTTGTCTCCTAGGTTGTGCAGAGATTTCTTACTCCTAGGTCACAAAACCCCTTAACACTTATCTGTTCTATCACTTAGACCATTCTGTCTTTCCTCATTAATGTTTTTGTTTGTCTGATTTGATAAATATTTATTTATCATCCATGATTGCCTTTTGTGTAATAACTATTTGGTGGGAGAAGAAACTAAACCAGCCAAGATAAAGCTAACTTTTATCCTCTAGGATTTGATGGAACTATTTCCTGCCTTGTAGAGAAGAGGGAAAGTAACTGATCCTCACTCCTCAAAAAGGATTGGACCCCTAGAGTGTTTTGACTTGCAGTCTCCTAAGTCTCTCCCGACTCGTTACTGCCTCCTAGCTTCAAGTTTCATCTAAAGTCCTACTTGCTGTATAAAGTCCTTCCAGATCCCCTTTAATGGTAATACCTTCTCTCTATTGGTTATCTCCAGTTCATCCTGTATGTATCTTGTTTGGACGTAGTGGTTTGCATGTCATTTCCCCCACTATGCTGTAAACTCCTTGAGAACAGGGACTCTCTTTTGTTGACACAGGGCCTGACAAATCATTGCCTAATTATTGCTAGTTCACTGAATGACTGACCCTAGACTTCAAATATGTGACTGTAATCGATACTCAATGCCCCCTATCGAAAGTAGGAGATCAAAGGAAAATCCATTGACTAGCGACAAAAGTCCTACCATCCACACAGATGTAAATCCAATTTCCATAAGGTATGGGGTGAGGCATTTCAGAGCTACCTACAAATCCCTGGACATTTAGTCCTTCTGTTACAAAGGTCACTGTTACACAGAGATGAACAAAAGCACTCCAATGGACACACAAAATTCTCCCATCCCTGGGATGCACTCCTTCCTCATCTCCACTCCTTTGAATGCCCAGCTACCTTCACTATTCAACTCAGAGGCTAACTCTTCTGGGAAGTCTTTCTTGATTCCCTTAAATGTTAGTGCTTTCTTCCTCCTTTAATTACCTTGTACTTAATTATCTGTGTACATAGAGTATCCTCCACCCCTAGTAGAATTTAAATTCTTTGAGAGCAGGGGCTGATGTTTTTCCTCCAAAGTGCGTAGCGCAGTACCTTGCTAAATAGTTGTGGACACCTTTATTGAGTCATTTCAGTGGTGCCCACCTCTTAGTGACCCTATTTGGGTTTGGTTTGTGTTTTTGGGGTTTTTGTTTCTGATCTTGAAACATTTGGGGGTTTTAATTGATTGTTAAGTTCCTCAAAAACAACAGATAAGATCACCTGTAGAATTGTACTATGCTGAATATGCTGAATCTGGAAATCTATTTATTATTCTTGCTAATTAAATGCTATCTACAACTGTCTCTGAAAGAAGAATTTTTTTTAAGTTTTTTGCCCTCTATTTCTCATTGCCCTGAGGAACGTCCCACATTGCCCTACCAAAGTTACATCTCTGTTCTCAACTCTTGGTCAGTCCAACGTTCTTTCCACTACTCCAGGCTGAAAGCTGGACTCTGAGCACATATACAAACAATTTTCCATTTCCTCTTTTTAGAACTGCCAATGTCTTATCAAAGCTTTACTATTTCAGTATGTCTTTAAAAAAATAACTTCCTCTCAAAAAAAAAAGGCAGATTATTTCGCAGACAGAATACTAATCACAGTTTTTCTAAGATGCCCTTAAATATCTCCTTTGTCTTTGCAGGGGACCATTTTCATTTTCCCTTTTCCTCACTGCATCCCTTTACTGACCCAGCTCACTCTCAGAGTTGTTAACACTGGACTTTTTTTTTTTTTCAAATAAGTTGGGGATTGTTTTCAGTAAATGATGAGGGAAAGTAGTTTGGTTTGACCCTCTTTCTGGAGTTGCCCCATGGCATTTATTAATAGCTCTGTAAATAGACTTAAGCATAGTATCATCTTGCTACTTTCAATACTACCAAGTTTATGAGAAGTTGCCTAGAAAAAACAAGATAAAGTCTCCAGAAATCTGATGCTGGTCAATCGTCCATTAATTCCAGCTTTCATAAATCACACACAAATGAACCGTCCATTGTGATCACTGTTCCAGATCTAAGGGGTGGTTTTTTTCCTCTTCCTCCTTTAGTAGACTCTCAGAAAGTCCAAGTTATGTGTCTACTGATAGAAAGACTAATTACAAAGCTTCCCAAGAGATCACAAATATGAACTTTAATCAGCCTAGGCTAGAGAAGTAGCCATGGTATTTTCGATTCATTCATTGATAAATAGAAGAATGTAAGTTATATTTGAGTCTAAATTTAGGATAAAAACTGATCCTCCAGCAGTGTGCCACCCTAGTGATGAAGCAAATGTAGACATCTTACTTCAAGTTTGCCATCTTGCTTATTCTCAGATGTTCCCTACTATAAAGAGACAGCCTGGTCAAAAGGAGTTAGATTGTAAAATCCTAACTCTAACCCTTAGTATCTATGTCATTAAATTTAGGCAAGTCACTTAATGTTTCATGTATGCTTCATTTTCCTCATCTGTGAAATGGGGTTAATACCAGTGGTACCAACAGTTATTTGTAAGGTTGAAATGAAAAAATATAGGTATAAAAATACATCTTATTCTCTAGATACTTAGAAATGCTGTCTAAATGTCAGCTATTATTCATAGATTCTTCTTAATGTGCTTTTAAATTGTACCTTCATTTATACATTCTACAAATATTTATAGATTACAGATTATGTTTAAGGCCCTGTCCTAGGTTAATATGGAAAATGTAAAATATATACTATCCCTGAATAGAATGTCAAAAATCATTTCTTAATTTTTCTTGAAGCTACCCAACTCAGCTCCTTTACCCAAGGTGCAGCTTGTACAAATCACATGTTTAATGAACATTTGATTATTCAATGAATGAATGAAACAAACTTCTGAGTAGCTGGGCTCATATTTTTTACTTCTCATCCATATAATTTTCTTCTTTCATATTTTAAATTTTTCTTGTGGTCCATCTTTATGTAACCATTAAATAAAAATTATTTTTGATCTGTTATCAGTATCATCATAGCACTAGACCCAGAGGTGGAGAACCTGCAGCCTTGAGGCCACATGTGGCCCTCTAAGACCTCAAGTGTGGCCCTTTGACTGAATCCAAACATCACAGAATGAATGAGATTTGTGTAATCACTAGTTATTAGACCATAAGTTCCCTGAACCATTTTTAATCAAATTTTATATCTCTTCTTGTGGATGCTGTAAATGCTTTAAAATCTTTGTTATTTTTGTTAATTGTCTTTTTTAAAAAAAATATTACCCCCAAAACAGAGAAATCTGAACAATTTTCATAATGAGAGGTAGTTGGGTGGTACAATGGATAGAGCACTGAAGCTAGAGTTGGAAAGACCTGAGTTCAAATCCAACCTCAGACACTTATGAACTATGTGACTCTAGGCAAGCCACTCAATCTCTGTTTGAAATGGGGATACTAATAGCATCTACTTTAAAGGGTTGTTGTGAGGGTCCAGTGAGATAATAATTACAAATTGCTTAGCACAGTGTTGACACATAAGTGCCATATTATTTTTAATGAATGGAACATTCCAATAACCTTCACTAAAATTCTTTATGGTTTTTAATTTCATGACTCAACATGAGCTTCAAACATTAATAAAACTGACTGAATATACTTCACAATTATTTGCATTAGTATAAATGAAATCATATGAATTGTATGTCCCTATTGATATATCAGATATTCCCTACTCCCCCTTTAGCCTTCTGCTCATTTATCCCAATATATTTTTAACAGAACCTGGCTGGATAGCTATGTCCACTGGTGAACAGGAATTTTTCATGGTTTATCTACTTGAGCTCCTGGAGAACTGCAAGCCCCTACTTACAAGATGAGTCTCTATCCCATCCTAAGAGAGGCAAGACAAACCAGAAAAGAGCCTGAGTGAGGACAAAACCTAGAGTTAAGCAGATGAGATAGGGCTCCAAAGACAAATGGGAAAACTAGGTTTGCTTTTCAATAACATCTTGTTACAACCTTATAATATTCCTCTGCACTATATATAATACTTTATTTCAGTCACTCCTCATTTGTTAGACGTTTCACTTATTTCCAGATTTCATTTTGGTTTTTTTACAATAACAAATATTGCTGTTATAATGGAATCTATAGTTTCTCTGTATGTGTATCTTTGTATGTCTCTCTGTCTCTATCTCTTCCTAGTAATCAGATAATATAGTTTTATGGATGCTGCTTTAGAAGAAAATTCATTTTGATAATGGAGATTAAAAATGTTTTATTGATGTCCCATTTTTTAGACCTATAATTCATGACACAGGGACCATTAAGATCCCCGGAGTCCTACAGATCATGTATGGTCTTGGGAGATGGCCTAAGGAAGAATTATTTTCCTTTTTGCCTTGTTGACCCCACCTAGAGTTTACTCCAGTAAAATTTCCAAATGTAGTTTGAGTCTAGGTTTTCACAAATGTGGATAAAAAGGATCTCTAGCTCCCATACAAGCACTGAAGGTAGTAGATGCATTTGGATAGGGAAAAACATACTTCATCACATAGAAAATGCTGAAGATGAAAAGTATCCAAGTAGCCTATAAACAAATACCAAAATACCTAAAACTCTCAAAATAACCCATAAGTTTCCCTGGCAAATGAACTGAACTTCAATGGCCAGCTCTTTTATATTACAATGAAATCCTTCTCCTTTAGAGTCTTACACAGTGTCCTCTGTGGTTTAGATTTCCCTGGAAGGCAAAAATATTTTTAGTTTATTGAATTGGCAACCCATTTCTCACTAGACTTACGCTGTAAATATTCTCTATAATAATGGGGATAGCGAGGGTGGTGGCAAGCTTGATCACTTGTCCTCCAATTCACAACTTTGACCATTGTCACATGGGGTCTTCTTTCTCCAAGAGATAAACTACATCAGGAACTCCCCTTCTTTCTCTAGAAGGACAATTCTCAAGATAATCCCCAAGGCAGATGATACCTAGGAAATATTCTTTCTCTACTAAGAAGGCTAGAACATGGGGTTAAAATGCCTAGGAAATTGAAATGCCCTTCAGTCTATGTAGGATGTTCAGATTCAGAAACATTGGTCATGAACTTTTGGTACAATAGAAAGAGCAAGGACTTTAGCATGAGAACATGGGGTTAAAATTCCTCCACTGATGCTTACTACATTTGTGACCTTGGATAAGTCATGTAACTTTAATGGACATTGGTTTCTTCATCATTAAAATAAAGAGGTTGGACTAGATGTTCTCTGAGGGCCTTGACAGCTCTTGATCTGTGATCCATTAATTTCTTTCTTGAGCTGAGAGGACAAGCACATTCTGTCATTGCCTTGGGATAGAAATGCCCACCTTCAGGAACTCTTCTCTCAGACCACATGGACAAACATATCTGCTTTTTCCATGCATTTCAGCCTTTACTTGGGGCACATGAACTCTTTCTCTCTCTTTGCCTCCTCCCTTCCTCACACCCACCCCACACTGTACTCTGGAAGACAGGTACAAGGGAAAAGGCAAATGTCCATCCATCTGAGACTCAGTCTAACCCTGCAGTCAATTATACTGAGGCAACCTCAGTCTTTGAAATTCAATCAGGAGCCATCTCAGGTTGCCAACAAGGTGCCATTGGGCATACAAAGACAGAAGTTATATGCTTACAAGTCCATCCTGCCTAAGGGGAGATTTAAGGTTGACAAATTGGAAGGACTTCTCTCCTCAATTCCCCTCACACAGAGAGTATTGCCACTTCCTAGGAAACATCAGAACCTTCCCTTGCAACAGAGAAACACAATCATATAATAAAAAATTATCACAGTGACTACATGTGACAGCTTACATCGCATTCTGTACCCATGGTCCATCACTTCACCAAAGAGAAGATGAAGAGCCTGTGCATCTTCATTTCTCATCTGAAACTAGCATTAGTCATTGCCTTTGGCTTGAATTCTGATACCTCTTAATGTTTTATTTACATTATTTTAGTCATTTTCTATATATTTTCTTGGTTCATTTCTTTATCCTTCATTATTTTACCACTAGCCCCCCTGATATTTCTCTGAATTCTCTGAATACTTGTCTTTTTTTTAGTAATGTAGTAACATTTCATGGCATTCATATACCATAGTTTGCTCAGCAATTCCTAACTGATAGGTTCATGCTTTGTTTCTAGTTTTTTCTGAGAGGGCTTTTTGCTACCATAACAAATGTTTCCATGATATTTTAGCTTAAATGGGACTTTTCATCTCAAATCTAATCCAGTCAAGCAGGAATTTTTTAATTGCTTGTTAATAGGTCAAGTACTATGCTAGGAACTGAGCCCATTTTCTATTTGGGTAAGAGGCTAGAATATGAATATTCTTTCTGTCTTTCAATCTCCTTAGAGTACATTCCAACCTAGAGATCTTGACTGGACTGCAGACACTCTAGAAATGAGCAGCCCCTAATCTGCACTCAGTAATGGTGTTAGCTGATGACTCATTCTTTCCAAAGAAACTCCAAGGCATCACCTCCCCAATGTCATGGTCCTCTTCAAAAATAAAGGACAAGCAGCAACCATCACACCATCATAACAACAGCAATAACCACCTCCTGTGCATTTTCTTTTCTTTAAGTATTGGGTTTTTTGGAGGGGAGGGGTAATCAGCATTAGGTGACTTGCCCAGCGTCCACTGCGCCACCTAGCAGTCTGTCTTGTGTATTTTCATCTATTGTTTCCCATGCCTGGAATTCTCTCCCTCCTCTTCTCCACCTCCCGGCTTCCCCAGTTTTCTTCAAGACCTAACTAAAGTCCCACGTACTCCAAGAAGTTTTTCTCTATTTCTCCCTTAATGCTAACACCTTCCCTCTGCTGATTCACTCCAATTTATCCTGTATACACCTTATTTGTTTGTAGTCCTTTGCCTGCTTTCCCATTAGACTTAGCTCCTTGAGAATGGAGACTATCTTTTGCTTTTCTTTGCAGCTCCAGTGCTTGGCATATGGTAGACACTTAATAAATGTGTATAAATTAACTGATTCATCATCATACGAAGATACTTCTTAAAGGAACTGGAAGATACTTCCGTCATCCAATTCAGCTTTCTCATTAGCACATCTGATTGGAGAGATTGTTGGATCCTCCTTTTCTGATGATTTATAAACAAATTAGCAAGAACCTCAGCTGCCTGCCAACATACATGTACTACCAGGAAATCTGAGATCTTGAGAAATGACTCCAGTTTCTCACAGTCCAATAATTTCTGCTCAAGGACCAAATAAATATCACCAGCTATTCCGGATACCTGACATATTTATTGCGACATCCCCTCTGAGCCTTTCCCAGTTTGATATGTTCTCACACATTGTTGGTTTTCTCCCCCCAAATTATGTTATGAAAGAAGTTACAGAAAATGTAGGCTGGAGAAACAAGATATTATCTTTTGGAGAGGACAGAGCCTACATTAACAGAGACGGCTCATCCATTCAGAGGCTTCTAAAGCCAACATGCTCCAGTGGGTGTGATAAATCCCCAGGATCTGAATCCCAGATTTTGCAGTTGGACGTCTAAGTCAGCATGAGCAGTTCAGTTATGTTCCAAATGAACACAATGTATTATTATTGGATAAGCAGGAACATATGTTAGGTCAATTGTGTTATGTTCCCTTAAAGACAATGGGATTCTCTAAACACATACCTAATTACCTCAATCTCAGAGGACTCAGTAATAGGGTGCTTAATACCCCTAAGGAACTGTCGATCTAACTCATCTTCTTAAAGATGACTTTCTTATTTGGCACTTACATCAAGAGGAATACTGTCCAACTCATTCCCTCAGGAAGACTCCAAAAGAAAAATCCTTTGGTTTCAAACAACATAATTTAGAGAAAAACCAAAACACCATTCTGCTGATGCTCTTTTCTTCTAATATTGTTCTCTGCTCAGTGGCTCCCTGCTCCCGATAGAACCCTCCTTTGATGAATCAATAAGTTAAGCAAACCAACTAACATATTGGTCATATCTGAAAATGTATGCCTCTTTCTGCCCCTGTAGACCACCACCTCTCTTCACAGAGACCAGAGGCATGCTTCTTGGACGCTCCTCTGGGGCCATGATGGATTGCTAGCAGATTCAAAGTTCTGAAGCTTTTAGTGTTGTTTGTCTGAGCATCCTTGTGATCTTCTGATTGCATAGGACCAATGATGAAACATCTTCTCACAGAGATGTGATGGACTCAAGATGCATAACAAGATACACATTTTTGGGCATGGCTAATGTGGGAATTTGTTTTTAACTTAACCTTGTTTATATGTCACAAAAATTTTCTTTTTATTTTTCCAGTGGAGAGAGGAAATTTATGGTAGAGAGAGGAAAGAAATGCTTATTAATGGGAAAAAATATTTTTTAAAAAAGAAAGGCACATTTTTTTAAAGAAAACTATTATTGTGGCCATTTTCGAGAAATGGTGTCAGCAAAGCCTAGCTTCCCACATTCAGACAGAATTGAGATTCTTTAAATAATTCTTGTTAGAAGAGACTCTTAAATGCCTCTCCCTAAATGCCTCTATTCCATTCTCCCTAATTTCCCAAATTTGACTTGACCCTCCTAATAACACCTTTGTTGTCCTTCAGTCATTGCAGTTGTATCTAACTCTTTGTGACCTCATTTGAGGTTTTCTTGGCAAAGATACTGGAATGATTTGCCATTTCCTTCTCCAGCTCATTTTACAGATAAGGAAACTAAGGCAAACAGGAGGAAGTGAGTTGTTCAGGGTCACACTACTAGTAAGTGTCTGAGGCCAGATTTGAAGTCAGAATGATGAGTCTTCCTGACTCTGGGTCCAGTGCTCTGTCTATTCAAGCCACATACCCGCCCCCAGTAAACACATAGGTCAGAACAAATATAGTTTACAGAACAGTATAATAGGAAAAGACCTAAGTGTGGAACCAGAGGATCCAAGTTCATTTCCTAGCTTTGCTCATTTCTACATAGGGATTCAGTTTTCTTATCTGTGAACTAGGACCATTGGACCAGAAGACCTCTAAGTTCCTTCCAGGTTCTAAATCAGGGATCTTCTGTTTTCAGCCTGAGACAGCATAATTTCCTTTCTATCTCATTCAAGGATTTCAGATTTGAATGCATAGGAGCCTAGCACCAAGACTCTCTACTACATAAAGGAAGGCTTCTTCAAGAGGTGAAGTAACTCAGATGAGCTCCTACTATGGTAAGTCTAAGTTGGGTGATATTGGGTGATATTGGTAGCATTAAAGAATCATAGACTCTCTGATTTGTAAGGGACTTCAGAGGTCATCTCATCTTTCCTAATACTCAGTCATGAATCTCCTCCATAGTTACTCTCAACAGATTCTGATCCCTACTTTAACACTTCCACTCATGGAAAATTAATTTACTCCAAAACAGAAAGACATTCAAGCTGTACAAGTCGGATGGACTGCCATTCTGTTTGGGAGTTGTACTGGGAACCTTCAGTAGACTTCCCTGGGTTGGGGTGAGAGAGAGAAGTGACTACAGAATCTTATAGTTCCAATTCATTCACCTTCAGAGCCAGAAGAAACATTCAGGGTCATTGTTTTACTAATGAGAAAAGGAAGGGCCACAAGAGAGTTCAGTCACTTACCTAAGGTCAGATATTGAGTAATGAGATAGAAACAAGACTAGAAATCAAGTCGCAGAGCAATCAGCTACCAGTGTTTACCCATAAGTTTTACAGCTTACAAAACACTTTAAAAAAATAATAAATTTTATGGTCAGATTTTGTTTCTACATTGCTTAAATTTCTCCCGAATCCTTCCTTCTGCCCCTTCCTGGAGAACCATACTTAAGGAAAGAGAGAGAAGGAAGAGAGAAACAGAGACAGAGAGAGAAAGAGGAAAGAAGGAAGAAAAAAGAAAGGAAAAAAGAAAGAGAAAAGGAAGAAAGGTGGAAAAAGGGAAGGAAATAGAAAGAGAAAAAAAGAAGGAAAAGAAAAAGAAAAAAGAGGAAGAGAAAAATCATCAAAATTGATCACTGTATCTGGGTGGGGGGGGGGCAGGAAGGAAATCTAACAATATATACATTATATCATCTCCAGACTCCAGGCATTTTCTCTGGCCTTCCCCCATGCCTGCAATTCTCTTCCTTCTCATCTCTACCTCCTGACTTCTCTAGCTTTCTTCAAGTCCCAGCTAAAATCTTACCTTCTTCAAGAAGCCTTTCCCGATCCACTTTAAGGCTGATTAATTCTCATTTATCTTGCATATAGTTTGTCCATAGATTTTTGTACATAGATTGTCTTCCCCATTGGACTGAAATCCTTGAAAGCAGGGCTATCTATTACCTTTCTTTGTATCTCCAGCACTTAGTATAGTGACTGGCATATAGGAGGTGCTTAATAAATGTTTATTGACAGACTGAGTACAAAGGAGTGAGAGGTGTTTTCTCCTCTGTGTTGAGGCTGCACTCATTAGGTTTCTCTCCTAAACAACTTCCCTATAGCAATTAGGGGCACCACCATTCTCTCAGTCACTGGGGCTCTCCACCTACTCACCATCCTCAGCTCCTTATCCTCACTCCTTCCATATCCAACAAGTTACCAAGCCCAGCCATTTCTATCTTTATAATTTCTTTCATATGTACCTCTTGACACAGCTACCATCCTGGTTTGAACTTCATTCCCAAACTATTGCAATAAACTGCTGAATGGTTTTCCCTGCCAAAATGTCTCCCCACTCTAGTCCATCCTCGGTTTTCCTGAAGCACATGTCTGACTGTATTACTGTGCTATTCAATAAACTCCAGTGATACCCATCACTTCCAGGACCTCTGTTTAGTGTTCAAAACCCTTTATAACTTGTCCTCATCCTACCTTTCCACTCTTCTTACACCTAACTCCCCTCCATTTTTCAATCTAGTGACACTGGATCTCCATATTGTCCCTTGAACAAGACCCTCCATCTCAATTCAGAGACACTTTCACTGTCTGCCCTCCATTCCTCAAACTCTGTTCTTCCTCATCTCCACTTTCTAGGTTCCTTAGATTCTTTGACTTCCTTGAAGTTTCAGCTGAAGTTTCACTTTCTGCAAGAAGCCTTCCCAATCTTCCTTAATGCCTTTCCTCTGTGATTCTCCCGGTTTAACCCATCTAGATCTTCTTTGTACACAGTTGTTTACATTCTGTCTCCCCGTTAGACCATAAGCCACTTGAAAGCTAGAATTTCTTTTCCTTCCGTTATATTCTCAGAGTAGAACACATTGCCTGGCACATGGTAGCTGTTTAATAAATGCTTGTTGACTTGACTGGGAGTCAAGCTTTGTAATCGTGTGTGTGTGTGTGTGTGTGTGTGTGTGTGTGTGTGTGTGTAGATATACACATACCTTTCTAATTTTGCAACATTCTTTTCAGATATTTTATGGTTGTTGCTTTTTCATTTACATTATTGTAGTCACTGTATCCATTGTTGTCTTGACTTTGCTTACTTTACCTTGCATCAGTTCATACAAGTTTTCCATGCTTCTCTGTGCTTATCACATACATCATTTCTTACAGCAGAGTAATATTTCATTACAGTCATGTGTCACAATTTATTTAGTCACCTCCCCAGTTGATTCACATGTATTTTGTTTGCAGTTTTTTTGCTATGACAAAAAGTTTTGCTGAAGCTTAAAACCCCTCAAAGACTTTCGAACACCTTGTATTTTATTTCTTTCTTATCAGTGGTTTTCTTGGAGTGTATGCTGAGTGGGGACATCTCTTGACCTTTGAGTATGGACATTTTACTCATTTTGGCTCACAATTAGCAAGTCACACATCATGAGGGAGGGAGAGGATATCAGTATTATTGTCCTCATTTCACAGATAAGGAAACTCAGATTCTGAGAAGTTGTTGACTTGTCCAGTAACACATCTAGTAACTGTCAGAAGCAGAATTTGAACCTGGTTCCTGACCCCCAAATCTGGCACTCTTTCTGCTACATCACTCTCAATGTTCTTAAAAATAAGCAACCACCTATGTGCTTCATAGAGGAAATATTGGGAGGGGGAGATATTATTGAAAATTAATTATTTATACTAACTAGGAGATGATCAACGACCATGGATTTTTGAGTGAGAAGGAACCTTCTCATACATATAAAACCACCCTCTCCTTTTTTAGATGAGGAAACTGCAGCCTAGAGAGCTGAAGGGACATGTCCAAGGTCACAAAGGTGGGAAGTAACTGGGACAGAATTCAAACTTGGCTCCATCACTCTTTCCACCAACTAACATGAATGTAAGTTCCTAGAAGAGCAGAAATTTTTATGGTTTTTTTTCTCTTCATATTCCAGTGCTTTTCATAATTGAGGTTGGGGGGGCGGGGAGTCCAAACCTGTGATTTTGTAAGTGTAGGGAAGTCCTTGTGTGGAATCTTCCTCCACCAGTTTGGGATTTGACTTGAACCTAGAGAGTTGCTTATGGCCCTGAGAGTTCAAGTGACCTCTCCATGGTCTCAGAGTCCATATGTATCAGAAGCAGTACTTGGATTCAGGTCTTGTTCACTCCAAGGCCAACTCTCCATCCACTATACCATATGGCTCCTCTACCTGGCTCATTAATAAATGCTTGTTAGCTCAACTCTCTCTGTTCCTTACCCAGATCTCTGTGGTTGCTGAAGAGAAAGACTGGAAGGCTGAGGTTGGAAAAATGAGTCCAAGAGAGACGGGCCTGATGTCCACTGGGAGAAGCATTTGAACCAGCTTACCTGAATGGACCAAAAGGTCAAATTCAAACCACATAGAAGTTAGCTGGGGCTGCATTGGAATAAAAGCAACTGACCTAAAAGAAATTACATGATCCACAAAGGCTCTGCTCATGTGCCCTGCCTGTATCCCTTGAATCAGCCAAGATGAGGCAGCATCTTTGGGAGGGGTGTTACGCAACACCCAAACTGAACAGAAATGGAACAGAGATCAAGTTCCAAGATTTCAAGCAAAACAAAGCATTTCTTCTAATTTGTCTCCCAAGGGCCTGAAAGGCATTTCATACATGTCCAACGAGACATTAAAAATAATTATCCAGAAGAGTAATAGCTCCCTTGGTTGTTTTAATGTATTTTTGTCTACAAACAAGAGAAGTTCTCGAAACGGCCGCCTTGGCTTGCCTTGAAAGGTCCCTAGAACAAAAGCACTTTGAGTGACCCCATGATTATTAAACAACAGTAACCGACGATGTAGAAGGGCCTGGAAAAGAAAAAACAAAGACAAAACAGCTGACATCCTTTTTGATGTCAGACCGAATTTTTGTTCATTTAAAACCAAATGAAAACCAGGGGTTCGGAAACAAGGAAACTCATCAAAAAATGATGCAATTTCTTTAGCGGCATATTAAGTAAGAACTTAGAACGAATTGGAAAATGCACACATTGGAAGAGGGAAACAGCAGTTAAAGCATTAGAACCCTGAATGATGCACTGACCAAATGTCACTTCCTCTGAAATCTCACAGTGGCGCATGCCTCCTGCCTCAGGTTTGAGATCAGGTCTGGAATCAGGCATCCTTTGTCAGCCATGACCAAAGATGTACTTTGCTTTGCTTAATTATCCTTCTTTGTTACAAGAAAAGGTTCCCATGAAAGAGGGAAGGAATTTAGGGGAAAGTGATTACAAAATAAGGTTGATAAAAACACTCATATTTCTCCATATCAATGCTATGTATAAATAACTGAGAGATGGTATGATGGAATGGATAGAGAGTTGGTCTCAAAACCAGGAATTCTGAACCAGGACCCAAAATCCTCATTTCTGAAAAATACTGGCTACATGACTTTGGACAAGTCCCTTAACCTGTCAGTGCTCTAGGCAATTCTCTAAGATTATAATTATCTTCTAAGGGGTTGACCTGCAGTTGTAGAAAAGAGTTTTCTCACACAGGATCATATATTAATACATGTGTATGTGTAGACATATATATGTATATTCATACTTATTTTCTTATATAATTATAATAAAATTACAATTATAACAAACATATAAAACCTACATGTTTGTAGATTTGTGTATAAGTGTGTTTATATACATATATATGTACACACACACACACACACACACAAATGCAGGTTAGTCTCTGCCCCAACTAAGTGATGTGTTTCTTGGGTCAGGGGTTTCTTTCTTGGCTAAACTGATCCAGGCTTAGGACCAATGAATCACAGAACTTTGAAATTAGAAAAGAAGACAGAAATCATCTATCTCCTTTCATTTCATTCTACCCCCTTAGTGGTGGAGGTAAAAAAGATAGAAATGAGGACAGCATTTCAGTTCTGTGCAAAGGAAAAATGACCTTTTTTTTAAGAAAATAAGCTTTTATTAATATCTTTTGTTTTTGCGCCACCTACATTTTCACCTGTATGCTTTCCCCTTCTTGCCTCCATAGAGGCATCTTACGTAACAATGAATAGTCTGAAAAATAAAAAAAAGGAAGAAGGAAAAAATCAACAAAATAAGTATATTGAAAAACCCTGACAATATATATAATATTCCATACCTGTGAATCTCTTAAATAGGTAAAAGAGGAAAAGGGATATGTTATCATATTTCTTCTTTGGGGCAAAGCGTGTTCTTTGTAATTTTAAAACGCTCATTTTCAATTGTTTCATGGTATGGCTCTTTCCATTTACGTTGTTTTCTATTGTTACACTGTTGCCCATTTACATTGTCTCTCTCCTTCAGAGAATTGTTGTAGCCATGGTTCATGCTATTTTTTGTCTACTTACTTCACTTTGCATCAGTTCAGTTAAGTCTTTCTATGCTTCTCTGTGTTCATCATATTTATCAAAGAAATAGGTTCTCCTTAAGATAAAGCAATAGTTATCACTAGGACAAAGTGCAAAGGAAACAACCTGAAACTGGACCTCAGGCTTCCTCTTAGATGGATGCTGGGAGATAGGAGTCAGATGTCTCACTCAGAAAAAATCAAAGCTTGGAAGAGCTGCAGTATTTTTGCCTGCTTGAACACTTCAGGAAAACAACCATGTATCATCAATATCATATTTATAAGTGTTTGGAAAATTCAGAGCTGGCCTCTGAAAGTCTTGTTGGTCACTCTTTTCCTTTATCTCTGACAAAGATCATCGTGATGATAATTCTAACGATTGCACACAAAACTCCTCTCTAGGGGGCGGAGGCAAGATGGCGGAGTAGAAGGACGCACATTTACGAGCTCCGAACCCACAACCCATGGAATTGAGGTAAAAGGAGATCCCCATAAACTCTGAATCTCTGCAGGGGGTGCATAAACATAGGGGAAGAGATTTCCGTTCCACTGAACCCTGGAAAGCCGTCCCGGGGTCCATCGCACTCCGGAAAGCGGACCCCACCCCCACCCCTGGCCGCGACCCAGAGAAGCTGACCCAGCAGACTTCAGAGAGGAAAGCTCCGGGGGAAGCTCCGGCAGCCGGGAAAGTCCCTCCGCCCACAGAAGCTACAGGTCAGTAAGAAAGAAAGCTGCGATAGGGGAGGGGAGCGGAGCGCCTCCGTGACTCGGGCCCCCTCGGGAGGAAGCGGCTGCGGCAGAGACAGGGGCAGGAAGCGGCGGAGGCAGAGGCATGGGCAGGCGGCTGAGGGCGGGCAACAGCCCGGGACTCAGGAATCCCCCAGCAGCAGGTAGGATCTTCAATACTGAAGGTCTTTCCAACCTGAGGGAGCCGAGTAGGAGAGACGGCCCTGCTCCCACCCTGCTCTACTGCTGAACGCCTCTGAATAAAACCCCCAAGGGAGCTGAGCACAGCAGGCGGGGCCCCCCACCCCCACCCGCTCCGTTCCTGAAAGTCTCTGCAGAAAGCCCCTGCCCCCACCCTTGCGCCAGAACTAAAGTTTGCCGCGGGAAAGCGCATTTGAATCTCAGAGGCCAAGCACTAGCTGGGCGGATCCAGGCAGGGGTGGAAAGGAATCTCAGAAATCAAGTAACTGGCTGGGAAAATGCCTAGAAAGGGGAAGAAAAATAAGACTTTGGAGAGTTTTTTCCAACAAATGCAAATGATCCCGACCTTCGGATCTGATGGGGAGGATGAGAACGTATTTTTCCCATCAGGGAAAGATGTGGAGAGCGGGGCCTCAGTACCCCAGACACCCCAGGGGGGTGTTGGGTGGGCTCAGGCCTTGGAAGAGCTTAAAAAGGATTTTGAAAAGCAAGTTAGACAGGTGGAGGAAAGACTGGGAAGAGAAATGACAAAGATGCAAGAAGAGTATGAAAAAAAGGTCAATATCTTGGTAAAGGAGACCCAAAAAAATGCTGAGGAAATTAACACCTTGAAAAATAGGCTCACTCAATTGGCAAAAGAGGTTCAAAAAGCCAATGAGGAGAAGAATGCATTCAAAAGCAGAATGAGCCAAATGGAAAAAGAGGCTCAAAAGCTCACTGAATTTAATAGTTCTCTCAAAATTAGAATGGAACAGATGGAGTCTAATGACTTTATGAGAAACCAAGAAATCACCAAACAAAACCAAAAGAACGATAAAATGGAAGAGAATGTGAAATATCTCATGGGAAAAACAACTGACCTGGAAAATAGATCCAGGAGAGACAACTTAAAAATTATGGGTCTACCTGAAAACCATGATCAAAAAAAGAGCCTAGACATCGTCTTGCATGAAATTATCAAGGAAAACTGCCCTGACAGTCTAGGACCAGAGGGCAAAATAAGTATTGAAAGAATCCATCGATCACCACCTGAAAGAGATCCAAAAAGAGAAACTCCTAGGAACATTGTGGCCAAATTCCAGAATTCCCAGCTCAAGGAAAAAATCTTGCAAGCAGCTAGAAAGAAACAATTCCAGTACTGTGGAAATACAATCAGGATAACCCAAGATCTAGCAGCTTCTACATTAAGGGATCGAAGGGCGTGGAATAGGATATTCCAGAAGGCAAAGGAACTAGGACTCAAACCAAGAATCACCTACCCAGCTAAACTGAGTATAATACTTCAAGGGAAAATATGGTCTTTCAATGAAACAGAGGACTTTCAATCATTCTTGATGAAAAAACCAGAGCTGAAAAGAAAATTTGACTTTCAAACACAAGAATGAGAGGAAGCATGCAAAAGTAAACAGCAAGGAGAAGTATTAAGGGACTTACCAGAAATGAACTGTTTGCATTCATACATGGAAGGACAATATTTCTAACTCTTAAAACTTTTCAGTATCTGGGTGGTTGGTGGGACCACACATACACATGTACACGCATGCACACACATACACACATGCATTCACATGCAGAGACAGAGAGCACAGATTGAACTGAATAGGATGGGACCATACCTTAAAAGAAATTAAGGTAAATGGTGAGAGAGAAATGTAGTGAGAGGAAAGAGGGGGAAATGGAAGGGGGGTAACTATATGTCATTTAAGAGGCAAGTAGGAGATGTTCTTAGTGGAGGGAAAAAGAGGAGAGCTGAGGAAAAAAAAAAACAAACAAACAAAAGTTTACCCTCATCACATTTGACTAAACGAAGGAGTGAAATGCACACTCATTTTGGTATGAAAACCTATTTTACAGTATAAGAAAGCGGGGGGAGAAGGAGATATTGGGAGGGGACGATGGAAGGGAGGGCAAAGGGAGGAGGGAGTAATTGAAAGTCAATACTTGGGGAGGGACAGGATCAAAGGACAGAAGAGAAACAATGAGGGGCAGGTTAGGAGGGATGGCAATTCAGTTAGTCTTACACAACACGACTATCAGGAAGGTCATTTGCAAAGCTACACAGATATGGCCTATAATGAATTGCCTGCCGTACCAAAGGGAATGGGTGGGGAGGGAGGGATGGGGAGAATTTGGAACTCAAAGTTTTAGGAACAATTGTTTAGTATTGTTGTTGCAACTAGGAAAGAAGACATACAGTTAATGAGGAATAGAAAGTCATCTGGCCCTACAGGAGAAAAGAGAAGATAGAGACAAGGGTAGGGAGGGATGACAGAAGAGAGGACAGATTGGAGATAGGGAAAATTAGATTGCTTGGGGTATTGGGGTGGGGGGAGGGGATAAAAGGGGAGAAAATTTGGAACCCAAAAATTTGTGAAAATGAATGTAAAAAGCTCAATAAATATAAAATAAAAAAATAAAAAAAAATAAAAAAAATAAAAAAAATAAACTCCTCTCTACTGCCTGTGCAGACCTAATCAAGAAAGTATTCCTCTTTGAGAAAGCCAGACTTTATAGGACCAGGCTCAGAATCTCCCTTCTTTAGTCAATTACCTTTTCTTTTGCAGGATCAAAAAAATTAGATTTTAGGATTTGTGCAACTAATGTGAAAAGAAAAGGTAAGTTCCCAGAGAGCAAGGACAGCTGTATTTTTGCTTTGTGCCCCAGGGCCCAATACAGCGTCTGGGGCATTTTAAGCACTTGATAAAATGCTAGTTGATATGGCCCAGTGGAGAGGGAACTCTCCTTGAAGACAAGTATACCTGAGTTGAAGTCTTACCTCTGACATGTTAGCTGTACAATCACGGTCAAGTCAATGCCTCTCTGAGGGTAGTGGACACTTTGGGTGAGTTTGAATCACCCTATTTGATACCTCGACAGAGGATCATTTAGCTGACTTATTGTGTGATTGCATTTATCAAGAAGGGCAGCGAGGTGGTGCATGCTAGCCTGAAATTAAGAAGACTCATTTTTCTGAGTTCAAATCTGGCCTCAGACACTAGCTATGTGACCCTGGGCAAGTTACTTAACCCTGTTTGCCTCAGTTTCCTCATCATTAAAATGAACTAGAGATGGAAATGGTCAAATCACTCCTGTATCTTTGCCAAGAAAACCACAAATGGAGTCAAGACGAGTCAGACATGCAAGAAAAAAGAATTAAACACATTTATCAAGAAATCTCTCATTGTTGTAACTTAGGTGCCTTATTAGAGGATAGTCTTTGGGCTACACTTTGCTCAAAAAGGTTAATTTTAAAAAAATCTTGTCTTCTCTACAGCTTTCAATACAGAACAATAAACATTTATTAATCACCTCCCATGTGCCAGGAACTGTGCTAAGTGCTAGGGATACAATAAATAAAAAGAAAGTCCTTGCCCTCAAGGACCTTACTATCTAAGGAGAGGGAGACAACATTCAGAAGGTTGCAGGAAAGTAGGGAGAATGTGGGGGAAGGCACATAGGGGTATCTTGTTCCATGGAGTAGGTACCTGACAGAGCAGCAGATTCAAAGTGGAGTGAGCTGAGCCCAGTTTCTGTCCTCAATAAAGAAAGGCATTGGGAGGAGTTTGGTGCTCCTTCCTCCAGCCCTCCAATCAAAGGGCAAAGGAGGCTGAGGGAGGTGGTGTCAATCAAGACTTGAGTTAGCAGCATGGTGGTGAGTTTAGAAATAGTGTGCCAATCCTGGGAGAGGAGCATCCTATTCCTAGGAGTTAAACCTAGGCAGAGCAGCAGATGGAGGCCACTCAGGCAATGAATCAACCAGCAAACATTTATTAAAAGTCAGCTATGTGCCAGGCAGTTTTAGGTAAAGCGTCTACAAAGCCAAAAGCCAAGTCGTGCCTGTCCTTGCTACATCTATAGGCATATATAAAATATATGCTAGGTAATTTGCAGAAAAGACATGGGGAAGGTTCAGTCTCTAGAAATGTGTTTGCAAACACATTTCCTGATAGCTCCCTTTTGATTTTTTTTAAACTAAAGATACCTTTGATATATATAGGGATCAATCTCATAAAGATTATACAGAGACAAGAAAATGGACACATGGGCCCATCATTATGGATATGTTCTTGATCACCTTTTTAAAAAATTAATAATAGCATCTTAATAAAATCACACTTCTCAGTAATCATTTTGTGTCTTCCAATTTTTCAGATAAATTAAAAATTGAACAGCAAGATCCTGTTTGCAGAGAACACTATACTCTTTGTGTGAAGCCCCGGAGTATGGCAGGACTTCATCAGTGAGGTCTACAACCATCTAGAAGAGCCTGGCCTAACAATCTAAACAGGAAAAGTCAAATGGATGAAAAATACCTATAAATAAGAGCTGGCATTTATATAATGCTCAAAGAATTGCAAAGCCCTTTTTCTATGAATTATCTCAGCTGATCATCACAACAGGCCCTGTGAGGTAAATGGTTTGAGGATATCATGCACTAAAGTGGAGACTCTGCTTTCCCTGTTATAAGCTAGGAAAAGTAAGTATGTGTACCCTGCAGAATGAGACGTTTTTAGACACGTCATTGTGGGGACTGGCTTTTTTAAGTATGCATATCTGCTGCAAGGTATTTCTTTTCTTTTCTTTTCTTTTTTTTCAATTTGTATGGGGGAGGAAGTAGTGATAGGGTTGAAAAGCAAGGAAGAAAAAAGAGTCATTGAAGCATTATTTTTAATGCACAGAGAGACCAGATGGAAGAGCGGGGAAAAAAAGACAAGACAATCAGGACAGTTTTGAAAGTTACATATTGAGTTAATTACATGCTTAAGAGGAAAAGCAAGTTGCCTGTAATGAAGATTCTTGGTTTCATGTGTGATCATCTCCTCCTGTTCTATTTGTATATAGAAACATTCATTTTATTTGATGTTTGTAAAGTTCAGAATGAAAAATCAATATATTTACGTTCTCCAGTGGAAGTACATAGGATGGTCAGAGCAATGTGTGCAGAGGAGGTACTTTTGATTCATTGCAAAGCCACCCCTGTTATCATCCCTTGCCTGTTATCATTCCAATTTTACAGATAAGAAAATTGAGGCTTACAGAGGTTTTATAATTTGTCCATGCTAATATAGCTAATAAAGGTTGGAATCAAGATTTGAACTCCTCTCTCATAGCTTCAAAGTGAGATATCTTTGTGCTGTACTACACTATGTCTATTGTCTAGATCAGGGTTGGGGAACCTGCAGCCTCAAGGCCACATTGGCCTTCCAAATCCTTGGGTGTAGCCTTTTGATTGAGTCCAAGTTTTACATAACAATTTCTTTTCATTAAGGGGATTTGTTCTGTGAAGATTGAATTCAGTCAAAGACCCAGCAATACATGCTCTATGTTCTATATTCTAAAGTCCTTTCCTAGGCCAACATTCCACATTCAATATTCTAAGGTTTCTTCCAGATTTAACATACCATGTTCTGTGTTCTAAGGTCTCTTACAACTATAACGTTTTATGTTCTAAAGTCCCTTGCAGTCCCTTACAATCCCATGCTGTGGTTCTGTGGTTGTTACAGTACATGAGCTTTGAGGATTTTACACAAAAAATGACAGCTTCTTTACAAAAAAATCTCAACTATATCCTGGGAGAATTCAATATGTCTGCCTTTTTCTAGGGTGCTGAGATAAGAGAATATCAGAGGAGCAGGAGCAGAAGAAGGGGAGGATGTTGTCTCTTCACTCCAGGGACATCTCCATAGTTTTTCTTGTTTAGATTTTGTTCCCCATTCGGAAATCCTCTTGTAGCTGTAAATTGTGATTAGTTAAATTGAAAGCTACCTGAAATTGCTATGAAGAGAGCTGGGTACTGCTCAATGAAAATTCATTCAGACTCTAGGAGGGCTCCAAAACTGAATCCTATTCCATTTTGGAGACCACTTTTCTAGTAGCTGGATATCAACATCCACCATCAGATGTCTCTCTCCACTGTACAGTGCTGAAATCTGACAAAAATCTTCTTTGGTTCTCCTCTGAACTCCATTTGCCCCATTTCTTTCAATTCTGATAAAATTATTTCAAGATGAACGTGTAATCATTCACTAGATTATGACAATCTCATTAGACTTCAGTTGCATTCAAGATAGGTATCTCCCTGACTGGATTCCAGAAAACATCCTGCTCTCATTAGCAACACCTTCACTACTAACACCTCTTAGACTTAAGTCATTCTTATGCTCCCTACTGCCTAGAGGATAATGTTAAAAGTCTAGCATTCAAGGTTCAGTCTGACACCACTCTTCCATTACAGACATTTCCTAATACTGTCCCTCCCTGGGCTGGGACTTTAGTAGTCCGTTTTCACAAATGTGCGTGTTCCTCTTTATGCATGCTGTTCTCTATATCTGGACTGGCCTTTTTCCTTCTTCCCCTCTAAAATCTCAACTCAAGTGTCATCCATTCCATGAAGCTGTTACTGATCCTTCTAAGTTGGTAATGACTTTCCCTGCCTGATCTTACATAGTATGTGGCTTTGAGCCCCACTCAAGCTTATCTTGAGCTACTATGACATTGTCCATCTTTCTGCCTTACCCCCATCCCCACTTAGGTTGTAAATGTCACGAGGACAGGGGCTCTGGTTTATCTAAACTCAGTACCTCTCCAAGCCCAACTGCCAGCAACTGCTTTTCAAATAGTAGTCACTTCATGTTTGCTGGACTGAATAGTCTAATTGAATTCTGTGTCTGGTATCCATCTCATTCCGTGTCTTGAGGAAGGGATTTTGAACATCTTATAACCCTTTATGAATGTGAACTCTTACCATTATTATTGTTTTCTTTTTACTACATCCCTTAGTTTTAAATACAGCCATACCTCATTTTATTACACTTCACAGATACTGCATTTTTTACAAATTTAAGAGGCAACCCTGCATCAAGCAAGTCGATGAGCACCATTTTTCCAAAAGCATGTGCTCCCATCATGTCTCTATGTCATATTTTGGTAATTCTCACAATATTTCAAACTTTTTCATTATTATTTCTGTTGTGGTGATCTGTGATCAGAGATCTTTGATGTTACTATTGGAAATGTTTTGGGGAACCACAAACCACACTCAGATAAGACAGTGAATTTATTGGATAAATGTGCATCTTCTGATTGTTCCACTGGCCTGTCATTCCCTATCTCCTTCTCACTCTCCTTGGGCCATCCTATTCCCTGAGACACAAAAATAGTGAAATTAGGCCAATTAATAACCTTACAATGGCCTCTAGGTATTCAAGTGAAGAATCAATCCATAAGGCAAATTTCATTGTTATCTTACTTTAAGAAATTTCCACAGCCATCCCAACTTTGAGCACCCGCCACCTGATCAGTCAGCAGTTATCCACATGGAGGCAAGACCTTCCATCACATTACAACTTGCTGAAGGCTCAGATGGTGGCTAATATTTTTAACAATAAAGTATTTTTAAATTAAGGTATGTACATTTTTAGACATAATAATATTGTACACTTAATAGGCTACAGTACACTGTCAACATAACTCTTATATGCACTGAGAAACTAAAAAAATTCATGTGATTGACTTTATTGAGGTGGTCTGGAACTGAGCCTGCAATATCTCTGAGGTGTGCCTATGCCTATATAGCCTTTTCATTACTAACAATTGCATACTTTTAATTACATCCTTGTAATGATCCCTAAGTGATGTGACTGACCTCTTCTTGAGGCTAAGAAGAATTTCCCAGCCCTTCCCATCCCAGCTGATAGCACTTTCTTGCCTCTGCTGGAATTTGTGTGTGTGTGTGTGTGTGTGTGTGTGTGCGTATTTCATTTATTTATCTGTTTACATGTCATTCTTTCCCTCTTCCACCATAGAAAGTAAACTCCTTGGGATCAGTATGATGTGGTGGCTAGAGTTCTGGACCTTGAGTCAAAAAGACCTGGGTTCAAATCCTGCCTCAAATCCGTACTAGCTGTGTGACTATGGACCATTTCTGGGTCTCGGTTTCCCTACCTGTAAAAGGGGGGAATTGGACTCGATGATCTATAAGGTCCCTTCCTGCTCTATGACTGTTTTCCTTCCGTCTTCACATCCCCACAGTGCAGCGCAGTGCCCAATCCATAATGCCCACTTACATCGTGGTAAATTGAATCAAGTGATTCCTTTCTAGTTATAACTGTTGTTGTTGCGTTTATCCTTCATTCCTGAAGAGGACCATGACATCAAGATGATGACACGACTTGACGTTGACTTTGATTTGAGTGAGGGAGGGCTGTGCAAGGTGCCAGCCTCACTTTCTTCTCCTGAGCCATCTGGGTCCAGTGGCCTGATATTCATCAGGACAACTGGAGATGGCCCAGGATGCAATGGGAGACCCTGGCCCTTTCAGGCTAAGGTCTTATCATGTTCTCACTTTGAGTGAGATACACCCATTCAACAAAAGGGCTTCTTTAAGATATTCAAGAGACGGCCCCTTTAATCAAAAAGAAAGTCAGACTAGAAGGGGAAGACCCTCAGGGTTCCTGGGTAAAAGAAATAATTACTATTTAGTAATAACTAAATAACTAAGCTACTAGTTATAATATTTTCACGCAGTATCCTCTCAAAATGTTTTTTTAAATTTTAAGTCTGGTTGTGCTCATCCTCACGCAAGAGATGGTCTGGTAGTTGACATGACTATAATTTTTACTATCCACAACCCATATTTATATAGTGTTTTCAGGTTTACCAAGAGCTGTCCCTACAACAATCCTGTAAAGTTCATAAGAATTACCTTTCCCATTTGGCAGGTGAATAGATTGAGAATGAGCAAGTTTAAGTTATATGCTCCAGATTGCAATGCTTAATAAATGTTGGAGATGAGAATTGGAATCCAAATTGCTAACATTATTTCTAGCTGTCATTCCATTATAATACACTGATATATAGAGATGTTCTTTTTTCCCCCCTTAAAGGGTAATGCATGGGGTATTCCAAAATAGGAAATGAAATCAGTCATTTGGTCCAAGACATTGTAGCTCAAGAAGACCCCCATGGAGATGGAAGCTATTATATCCTAGCTTGAGATGTGCGGGTGGGGGGCATTCAATATCTGTGAGTGATTAAGGAAAATTTCTCATCTAGGGAGAAGCAGTCCTTTCCTGAGGGGAGATGCAGGGTCCAAATCTGGATCCAAGAGAGTGTAAATCAAACATTCAAGTCAAGCCAGTATATGAGGATTGCTTCAGAGGGCCAAAAGCAGAGGGAAAATCATTTGAACAAGCCAAGATTCAGGCCAACAAGTTGGGATCGGCAAAGGAGGGAAAATACAGGGACTGCTGGGGAACTGGTTGTTGGTCTGACTCCATCTATCTCCCAGAGCTTTGAGAAAAGTTGCTTGATTTTCCTTCCTCTTCGCTGTTCTGATGTGTCTTCATGATCATGGTCAAGTCTGCCATGTTCTCCATTGACTCCACCATGCTAGTAAGGCTCAGACAGAACAACCTTCTAGAAGTGTCTTGGCTAATTCAGTGACCAAAGTAGCAGAAATATGCCAGATATGGAAAGACAAGCACCATCTTGGTAAGGCTATTAACAATCCTTAGTAACTACAAGGGTTCTTAATGTGGGGTCCGTGGACTCCTAAAGAGTCTCTAGAAAGATTTCAGGAGATCCATGAGCTTAGATAGAAAATATTGCATTGTTATTTCAACACAGTTGGTTTCCTTCATCATGTTATGTATTTTATTTTATACAATTAAAGACATTATTCTGGGAGTGGAGTCAAGATGGTGGAGTAAAAGCAGGGAATTCCCT
Source organism: Bettongia penicillata ogilbyi (assembly GCA_023548195.1). Taxonomy (NCBI): domain Eukaryota; kingdom Metazoa; phylum Chordata; class Mammalia; order Diprotodontia; family Potoroidae; genus Bettongia; species Bettongia penicillata. Next base: position 382,253 of record JAJHZJ010000721.1, read on the forward strand.
GATCTCTCCCCCAAAGACCTCCAAATACTTTTAAAAATGATTCTAAACAAAGTCTGGAGCTACAGAAGCCACAAAATGTCAGAGTGAAACAAATTCCCAGCCCAAGACAACCTGGAAAGTTGACAGAAAGGGTCTTTCACACCTGGAAGGGAACAGAGCACGGTCCAGTGTGGGCTGCACCAGCTCAGATCCTGGAGCGGGCCTCGGGGACTGAATCATTGGCAGTTGTGGCCATTTTTAGACTTTTCAACCCACAAATGCCAAAAAGGTCAATGAGGAAAACTCTGTGAGACCTGGGTGAAAGAGGAGCGTGGGGTCTCACAGGTCCAGCCCCAGGTCCAGGCCAGTAGGGGTGGTGGCAGCAGTAGCAATAAAGGCTGCTTCCAGAGCTCTGGGCTCACAGATGGTGGGTGATCGAGCACCTGATACAAAATCCCTGAAGCCTAGGACAATGCACCCACCCCCACCCCACTCCCACTGGAAGCAGAGTCCTACCTTAACAAAGAGTTAGAAAGTCAAGCGTTTGGCTGGGAAGATGAGTAAACATCACAAAAGAACTCAGCCTATAGAACCTTACTTTGGTGACAATAACCCCAGAGGAGGACAGTGGAGTCAAACTCCTACATCAAAAGCATTATTCTGAAGAGGGATCCAGAGGGTTCACCAGAAACCCAAAGGGTCCAAGACACAAAAATGATCCAGAATCCCTACTCAACAACGTGGCAAAGACATTGATCAGTTTTTGTCCTCTATAATGTACATTCTGATTCATAGGTTCTTGGTATCGCAGAATCATAAACTCAAAGGTGCTAGAAGGGAACTCAGAGACCACCCTCATATTACATGTAAGGAAACTAAAGGCAGGTAAGTGACTTAACCAAGATGATGCGTATAGTAAGTATTAGAAGTAGGATTCCAACCCAAGTTCTCTGATCTCCAAGTCATTGCTTTTGCTACCCTGCCATGACCATTCTCTGATTGTTGATGGTAATTCATTGAAGGCACTGAGGTAGAGTTGGAGGCTATCTCATTTTGCTGAAGATGCCAGATACATTACAAAGAAGATTGGATAGTTGTTCCTGTCAGGAAAACAATACATCCTGTTCTTTCCCTGTGACTTCGTCAATTTGTTACTTCTCTCCATCCCCAGGGCATCATTACAAGGAGGAGAGATTACAATGTTCTAGGGATCTTCTCTCAAGGGTGAGGACCCTAGCACAGGACTGTCAATGACTGTGGGATTGATGAAGGCAGCTCCTTTGTCAGTGCTGACCTCCTGCTGGCACCAAAACCAGTTGGCACACCACAGTTCCCAAGGTGTATTGTGCCCTGAGAGAGGGAGCTGAGAGACGCTCTTGGCTACAAGTTCAGCTTTCTAGAGTCAATAAACCCTGTGGTCAGCATAAGACTGCTCTGACTTTTGGATAACAAATGGAGAGGAGCTGCCATCGGGAAGAGAAAGAACAATCGTCTTTTGACAGATGTGACTAAGAGAGAGGTAGACAGACTGTGCTGGTCAAAAAGTAGATTAAGGGGAAGGAAGAAAAATGTTGGCCAGGCTGCCTTGGCAAGAGGTGGCACCACCCCATGGAGGTTTTCACTAGGGTGACAAATGGGCTCACCATAGGCCTGGGAGCTGCTTGGGTTATGAAATAAATGCTAAATCAACAGAGCAGCTCTGTTTCATGGAGTTTTCAGAGCCAGACTAAGAGCCATCAGTTAGATGCCATTTTAAGGCTTGCAAAGAACTTTCAATATGTAAGGTTTGTGTGTCGACCATGAAGTTTATGTTCATGTTCCCATGGGTTATCTAAAATGCTTTTCTCAAGGAGGCATGAACAAATTCCTCTGACATATTACCCACCTCTCTCCAAGAAAAGTTTTGATTCCTGCCTGGAGAGGAGTCAAAGACTTGGGGCCACAAAGCTGGCTGCAAAGAAAGGGCACAAGTCTAGAAGTGTATCTATCTGCTCACACAAATCTTGCTAGACTAGGGGATTTATTTTTGATAATAATAATGGCTAACATTTATATAGTGCTGATTATGTGCTAGGCACTGTGCTAAGCCTAGGGACACAAAAAGAGCAAAAGACAGTGTCTGACCTCAGGGAGCTTACTAGCTAAAGGGAGTGACTACATGCAAATAAATGTATACAAAGCAAGCTATATACAGTATAAATAGGAAACAATTAATGGAGGGAACACATTGGAATTAAGAAGGGTTGGAGATGGCTTTGTGTAGGAGGCAGGATTTTCGTTACAATGCTGGGAGGTAGGTGCTGTTATCATCCCCATTTCACAGATAAGGAAACCGAGGCAAACAGGGACCAAATGAATTGCCCAGGGTCACACAGCTAATAAGCGTCTGAGGTCACATTTGAACTCCAGTCTTCCTGACTCCACCCCCAGTGCTTTTTACACTGAGTCACCTAGCTGCCTTACGATTCCAGTCGCTTCTTTCCCTTAAAGGGGAATGGGTACCCAGTTTATAAACAAAGGTTTGGCTCCTTCCCACCAAATACTAGCCACATAAAAAAGCATCACAAATGGTGAATACTGAATAAGTCCATTTATCTAGGCAAATAGCAAGCAAACATTAGCAAAGGTATACAAATAATACTATACCAGTCAGTACATATTTATTAAGTGCCAACTATGTACGAGGCAGTGGGCTACATCGTGGAGTTACAAATAAGAAAATAAAGACAGCCTTTGCTGTCTTACGTTCTCAAGGAGCTTACATTCTAATGGGGGAAGACAATATACAAAAAGAAATTGAAAACTGGGGCAAGGGAGGAAGGTACCCTGTGATAAAAAAAAAAAAATGCAAAGTAGTAGAGCCAGGTGGGATATGAGATGACTGACCAGACTCTTCCTTAAATGCAGGTTTGGGTTGGAGCTCAGCACCTAAACCTCCAATCAGAGGGGTCCCAGAAGCAAGGAGAACTGGCCAAGTGTGAGTACCAAGGCTGGCCATACATAAGAGTGACGTGCATGAACTTGTACTGGAGAGAGTGATCCTAGGTCAGCCAAAAGTCATCCAAGGGGACATTGCCCAAAGTCTCTTGGAAGACAGGCTGGAAACCAAGGACATATTGAGGAGCCAGTTGCTTTATATCTCTGATTTCTCAAACCTTTTCTCTCCAGGTTTTCCCCCAAAGAGGGTCTAGAACCACATGTGTACTTTTTCAAAGCAAGAAACCCAAGAAACAAACTCCGACTTCTACTCTACATATAGTGTTGAGAGGCTTATCTAACAAACACTCCAATCACACCACCAGGTTTTGATACACAGGTAAAACATGCATTACCCCAGCCACTACCACCAATAACCTTATTGTTGAAAGGAAGGTGCTACATATATTATCATGTCCATTTTACAACTAAGAAAACTGAGATTCAGAGAGCTTGATTGACTTGTCACACAGAAAAGGTCAAAGACAAGAGCTGAACCCAGGATGAAAATGTTAGAACTTAGTGGCCCAGTGGTCCAACTCATATCTGATCTCTCTCTCTCTCTCTCTCTCTCTCTCTCTCTCTCTCTCTCTCTCTCTCTCTCTCTCTCTCTCTCTCTCCAACTTTCCTATCAAGTGATCATCCAGTCTTTTCTTGAAGATATAAAATATGGGGGAGACCACTACCTCCCAAAGGTGGTCCTATGGCTTCAGGATAGCACTAATTGTTAGCAAGGATTTTCTTGCATCAAATCTCTATTTCCATCTTTGCAATTTCCACCCATTGATCCTAATTTTGCCTTCTGGGGCCAAATGGAGCAAATCTAATCCCATCTTCCTTCAAATACTGGAAGATAGCTATCCTGATCCTCTTGGGTCTTCTCTTCTCCAGGCTAAACATTTTGATTTCTTCCATCCAATTCTCAAATGGCATGAACTCAAAACTCTGGCATGAGCCCAGATCTCTTCTAACTCCAAATCCAACACTTGTCCCACTAAATCACGCTCCTTCTTTGAAAGCATGGAGATGTCAGTTGCTTGGTTTGCTGATCTGCATTTTTGTCTCTTCCTTTTTAAATCATAGTTCCAAAAGATGGTTCACTGGGTGGGAGAGCAGGGAGAGATATATTCAGAAATGGAGGTGATCTACAAAACTTAGTAAGAAGATTTTTTTATAAAAAGAAAGTTTTGAGATTTCATTTGTATTTTTTCATCATTTTCAGACAGAAGAATTCCGCCCTCAATTCAGGGAAACTCTACCAAAGAGTCTCAATGAATCATAGAATGAAAGATGATGTAAGTTAAACACTGCCCCTCCCCCCTTCATTTTACAGACAAATAAACTCATTTCCTGGAGATCTGCTCGTCTGGTTGAGGTGGGCTCAATCTCAAGGTGGAGAGTTGAACAAGGCACTCTCTAGATACCCTTTCTAGACTTGTGATCTCATGAAAGCCCAGCCTAGCAAGGTCTAATTGTCAGCTATATTTTATGGTTTTGAAAAAAAATCATCTCAGAAGCAAGGTTGAGAGCATATAGGAGCTGCAAATAGAGAGCTTGTGACATTTAAGGTCACATAGAAAATCCAGTTATTAGCATGCATGGCATTCCCCTCCTTGACCCCAGAAGGAATGTGTAAATTGAAACATATGGAATGCGAGAGTCTATTCAAATGTTGCATAAATCTGCCTGGAACAAAGCGTCAAATGGGATTGCGGCAAAAAGTAGGAGAGGGAAAATGCTCTTTCCAGCCCTATTACATAGATGTGACTGTTAGCCAACTTGAGCTGTGAATGCTTTGGAGAACAATAAATTTCCAAAGAATGCTTTGTTTTTATAAGTCTTTATATGAGCTGTACCTGGGTGGGGAATCTTTTCTAGATCTCAATTAAGCCCCCAAAGATTAGTTCCAGGGTGGTGGCCTGCTGCTGGGGTCATCTTGGCCTAAGGAAGCCTCCAAAGCTGTAAGGATCAGAGCAATTAAAAAGCTGAGAACAGTAGTGGGTTAATCAGAATTCACTTTCCCTCCCCATCTCTTCTCCATAACTCCCTCCCCCTTTTTCTTTTAAGTGCCCTTCCTCTTAATTTCTCCCATTATATCTTCCTCCAAATCCCATGCCACAAATATGTTGCTAAGTCAAAATATAGAACTGAAAACTAATTTTTGAATTTTTAATGTTGATTGATTAAGGTTTTTAAACTTAGGAACCGAAAATAAAGTAAAATGGACTATTTTATATTTCTCTTCTTAAGGGGAAAAAGTCCTTGGGGTTGTTGTTTTTTATATTTTTAGTACTCCCAGTGTGAAAACAATGCAGACTGACAATTTTTCTGTAACATGGTTTTGGTGAGTTTCCTGGAGGAAATGAGAGTTTAAACAACTTGTCTATGAGTCAAGAAGACTCATCTTCATGAGTTCAAATCCAGCCTCAGACATTTACTAGCTTTGTGACTCTGGGCAAGTCACTTAAACCCTGTTTGCCTCAGTTTCCTTATCTGTAAAATGAGTTAGAGAAGGAAATGTCAAACCACTCCAATATCTTTGCCAAGAAAACCCCAAATGGAGTCTCAGAGCATTGGAAATGGCTGAAAATTACTCAACACAAAAATCATAAAGTCTATCATCATGCAGCTAGTATGGATAAGAGTTCAGACATGAACCCAAGTCTTCCATCTCTCTGTTATCCCATGCTACCTTTCTCTTTGTTAAAATTAATTCTACACATTCAATTCAACAACTTAGAGTTATTGATTAAGAATCTTCTATGTGCAAGATACAGGCGATATAAGGAAGGAAAGGAAACAATTTGTTCCTGCAATGCCATCCCTTTCTACTGTTTTGTGTCTTTTATAGACTTCTGTGTAATGCAAAAAGAAGGGGCATTTATTTAGCATTTACCACGTGCCAGGTACTGTGCCTAAGTTTTACAGATATCTCATCTGATCCTCACAACAGGCCTGGGTGGAAGTGCTATTATTTTCTCCATTTTACAGTTGAAGAAATTGAGGTAAACAAAGGTTGAGTGACTTGCCCAGAGTCACACACCTACTAAGGGTCTGAGACTCGACTTGAACTCAAGTCTTCCTGACTCCAGGTCCAGCACTGTCTACTGCAGCTACCCAGCTGCCTCTAAATATCATAAAGAGCTTTTATAGTCCATCTCCTTTAACCCTCAAATTTCACAGATGAGAAAAGACCCAGAGAAGTGAAGGCATTTGGTCACACAGAGCCAGGATCCAAACATAGGCCCTTAGACTCCCAAGCCCGCTCTGCTTTTGTATTGCCTGCCACTCAGTCCATCAGCCCTTGGATGTTCTCCACATTCAGATCTCTGGAAAGAATGTCCCATTACTCTCAGCCATGTGCCAGCCCTGGAAGGAGAGCAGAAAAGATGGTGATAACAGTCTGAAAAGCGAATGGGTCTTGAAATGCCTTGAATAATTAGGGAATGGAAGACGCTAGGGGTAGTGGCCATTTTTGATCCTCATAGGAAACCAGTAGCCTCAGTACAAATCTCAGCTTGTGCTGGCTAGTGAGGGTCAAGTTGGGCTGGTTGTACCAGGTTATAACACATCCCAGGTCTTCTTGGCCCATCAGTCAACAGAGCACTGATTTAGGAGTCAGGATGCCTGGGATCTAATCCTCGCTCTGGTGTTAATTAGCCATCCAACCCACGGCAAGGCCCTTTGCTTTCAGCCTGTCTTTCCTCATCTGAACAAAGATGAAGGGGGCATGGGGTAGCAGGGAATAGATAAAGATCAGGGGTTCTTAATTTGTGTGTGTGTATGTGAGATGGACCCTTTTGACATCAGGTGAAGTCCATGAACTATTTCTCAGAATGATGTTATTAAATGAATAAAATAAAACATATAATTATAAAGGAAATCGAAATAAAGCTATCAAAATATTAAATGAATTCATGGACCCCCATGAAACCTCTCCAGGGACTCCTTGGATCCCTTGGGTTCACTGACCTCAAGTTAAGAATCCCTGGTCTAGATAATCTTTAAGGTCCCATGTAGCACCAAATTAATATTAGATATGCAAGGTCAAAGTCCTAACTAGGGTGGGAATAACTAAGGCCTTATCCCAGGGCACTGAAAGTTAGTAGGCTGTAATAGCACCTGTGGTCCCAAGCAACACAGAAATAGAAATAAATATCTAATTAGCAAAAAGAAAGCTAACAGATGAATTACCCTTTCCTGCTAAACAGTTCCCTCCCAGGTGAGCTCCAGTCCAATGGGCTGCCTCTGCCCTCCTTTCACACTGTCATGAGATCTGACTTAGAATTGAAGGGGAATCCAGAGGTCATTTGATCCAACTCTTTTTTTTACAGATTTGGAAACTGAGGCCCAGAAAAGTTGAGGTGACTTTCCCAAGATCACATAGGAAACAAATAGCAGGGCTATAATTTGAACTCAGGTCCTCCAAAAGGAATTCCCTTTCTACCTCCCACGATGCCGCTCCAATCCTTATAGCATGGGGTGCCATAGCCTTCCCCCACAACTTCATTTGGGAGAACATTTTGTGCATCATTTTCTACCCAGCAGAAATGGATGCTTACCTCTTTTGATAAGGAATTGACCTTTCGAGCAGCCAAACAAAATGGAGGGGATGAGTTTTTCCACTGCACAAAGTAGCCTGCTTGCTGGCAGACCACCCTGGGCATGTGGTTCGCTGGCATCAGCAAAAGTGATATCGGAAGAGGAATTTGTAGCGAGTGTTAAAGAAATTGAATCTGATTTTTGGATACAAATGGGATGCCACACTCCTCTGGGCTGGCTCCTTGTTCACTGAAGCAAAGGCAGGGAAACATTTCCCCAGCACTTCATCCAAAGGTCTGATAATTCCCTGACGCCACTGAGGGTAATGATACTCCATGGTTGAGTGGAGGGAAGCTACCCTCCCTGTTGGGCGAGCCAGCCAGCCAGCAGAGCGAGCGGGAGGAAGGAGTGACCTTCCTGATGGAGGTTTGGCAAAGCTCTCAGCCTCCGCACGGTCAGTGGACCTAGGCATGGCAGCATACAGAGAGCAGCTAGATGGAAAGAGGAGATCTGCAAACTGTAGACCTCAGGTCCTCCCCCTGCCAGACACTGGACCACAAATTCAGTTTAATTCAATAAGATTTTAGTCATTCCTCTGGGTCCAAGACTCTGTCATTAAAATGACACCCTGCGAATATACCAACTCCTCATCTTTGATTCTTGGATTCCCTGGATCGTTGCTTGAAATCTGGAAGGGACCTAGGCAATGTGGTGTAGAAGTTAGGGCACAAGTCTTGGGGTTAGGAAGATAAGTGCTCAAATTCTAAACTTACCAGCTGTGTGACTCAGGGCAACTCATTTCAACTCGCTGGGTTTGACTGTAGGCAGTTGGCTGCAGGAAATTTACTCCTCTGTGACTCAGTTTCCCCATATGTAAAATGGAGTTGAACTCTAATGACCTTTAAGATCCCTTTCCAACCTGAAAGCTGTAATCATATGATTTGCTGCTGGGGGAGACTGAGGCTGGTCTACTGCTTGACCTTGAGAGTTCTGAGCCATAGTAGGTCTGAGCCAATCTGGCATCAACACAAATATGGTGAGCCTCAAGGAACAGAGGACCTAAACTGGAGAGAACAGAGAGAGTGCAGCAGTCTCAAGAGATGTGGTGCAGTTAGTATAAACAAGAGTGACTGGGTATGAGCGGGGAGCGATAGAGAAGCACTGAGGATCACATGGAATCTACAAACAAGTTTAATTAGGACATCGTTTTTGCTCTTGTGGAGATTACAAAGATCACCATGTTAGATAATGTTATACGACATATTCGTTAGGGATATACAAAACCCAGTGCTAGGTGAGGCCTGGGGTGTGGAGGAAAGGGGGAAGGTTTCATGTAGGCATTGGTGTTTATCGAGACTGGACTTTATGGGGTAGGCAGGAATTCAAGAGAAGAGGAGGCAGAGGGAGTGCATTCCCAAGACAGAGACAGGAGAGTGCAGTGAATGTTTGGGGGACAGAGAGTAATTTTGTTTTCCTGAATGCATGGACAGAGTAACGGGAGGGGAGGCTCGATATGTGGGGTGATGCCAGCAATCTCACTGGCCCGGAATGCCAGATAAGAATATGAGCTCTCCTTGGGGCCGTCAAAGAATCCTTGAAGGCATCGGAACTGGGAAAAAAACTGCGTGATAAAACAATGTTATAGGATACCACAATGCTTCCTAACTGGCAGGCAATTGGGTTCCTGTAAAACTACAGTGAACTCATTAAGAAAGAACCTACCCACCACCTCTGCCTGCCAACCATTTCAGCTGGGATAGGCAAGGATATTTTCATCAAAGAGAAGCTAAACACGAAAAGACTGGAAGACCAAAGCCTCGTGTTGTGAGGGCCACCCCCACCAGCTCCCCCACCTCCTCCCCAGTATTCTCAAAGACTTTGGGGACCTACAAGTCTAGGTCAACCTTCCTGTCAGAATGAGAAAACCAGGATGCTAACATTCTATGCCAAGATACAACTTTGTCATCCACAAAATCCATTATAGACCAAAATAGAATGGCCTATAATGATACCATGTTCAAAGGAAACTTAATCTGTTCAAATCTTAGCGGCAAAAGCAGTCACTTCTCAGCGTCTTCCATTCTAGCCCCCATTGCACCATCTGTGTGTGTGTGTGTGTGTGTATGTGTGTGTGTGTGTGTGTGTGTGTGTGTGGCAGGAAAGGGGTATAGTTACTCATTTCCAAAATCTAGCTTGGGCAATGGGTTTTAAAAACCTCCTGGCACATAATCCACATTGTCCAATGGGATTGAAATTTCCATGGAAGACAGTATATCATATAAACTCCTTTGTTTGGCATTCAAAGCTCTTTATAATGTGGTCCCAACTTCCCTTTCCAGCCTCTACACAAGTTCTGTGATGAACTCTATGAAAGTTTTACTGTGTTGTTGGTTTTTTTATACACAATCTCCATCTCCCATTTCTGGGCCTTTACATTGGCTATTCCCCCACGTCTGAAAAGAATTCTCCCCTCAACCTCTTAGAATCCCAAATTCAGCTCAAGCAACAAACACATTCTTCAGGAACATTTTCCCGATGAACCCCACCCCAACCCCATCTGCCTAGTGTCTACTTCATATAGTGTCTACTATACCTATGGATATATACATGCTCCATATATATACACCACATATACTCTCTCTATATATATAAACACACATATATAATCTATAAAAGTGTGTATATATATATATAAGTATATATATATATATATATATATATATATATATATATATATATATATATATATATATATACACACACATAGGCATATGGCGGTCTCTCCTTTTCTCTTTATACACCCCAGCACCTAACCCAGCTACTGGCCCAAAGAAGGTGTTTAATAAATGCTTGTTGATGGACACTGAAAGGACCTGGAATCAGGAATATGTTAGTTCAAAGACATCCTTCACACTTAACAGGCTCCGCAACTCTGTGTGAGGCACTTAACCAATGTAAGTCTCAGTTTCTTCATGTGTAAATGAGGGTTATCATGGCTATTAGTGTTATCTGCCTTATAGGGTTGTTAGAGGCTCACATGGAAATTATGCAAATATATGCAAATGACCTGGAGATGTTGAACTGCTGGTGATTAGCACTGCTCTGGGAACCATGTCTTTCAGATCACTCTTACAGGCTATGGCATTTAGTCCTGCCAAGAAGGAGCCAGGCTAACAGTTGGGCAGGATGGGTCAGAAAGTGACTTGTGTTCATCCCCAAAATGAGGTTTCCATCTCAAAAGAGATGAATCTCTTTGAACCTTCCTGTTTGCTACCGTTAGTCTCAGCTTTTCTCAGGGTCAGCCAAGATACATTGGAAGGAAGGTGATGTGTGACATGCTACAGTCATATTAAAATTCTTATTCCACCTAATTCATTTGCATGTGACCTTGACATTGCTTTTGGTGACTCATCACTAATGTGTGGCTGACAGAAAGAACCATAACCAGGAGGTGGTGGCTAGGGCTTTGTCCCTGGGAATAGATATTAAAGCTGAAAACTGCACTAACACTTTTGGGACACCCCCATATCCTCATCATTATCATCCTCATCATCGTCATTGTCATCGTCATCATCTTAGTTCCCAATGCCTCTGATTGGAAAAACTCTGGCAGTGGAAGGCAAATCAACAAACTGGCCCAAGGTGACATAACTTCCAAGCAACAGAGAAAGAATTGATCCCGGATCTTCCTAACTTCAGACTTGGTACTCCATCCACTATGGAGCAGATAAAGGTCCTCATTACAAAGCTGTGAGGTGCAAGAGGCAGGAGACTTTTTCTACTCGATTCCTGAAAAGACAGAACCAGGAATAATGGGGTGGAGCGAGGCAGTATGGTACAGTAGCAGACATACTGGCTCTGGAGTCAGAGGTCCTGGGTTCAGGTCCTGCTTCTGAAACTACCCATAGAGCCTTAGGCAAGTCATTTAGCTTCCCAGATTTCATCTATTAAGTTGGGGGGAAGGGTCTCAGACTAGATGCCCCTTCTTGCTCTAGACATTGGGAAAAACTACCTACGATTAGATATATCCTTGAAATGCAAAAGGTGTCAGGTAGCACAGGGGAAGGAAGTAAATTACGTGATAGTTTAATTATTTATTTAAAAGGAGTAGTAAGTTGTACAAAATAGATTTGCAGTTTCACCTGCAATCATCTTTTTTTTTAAATGTTATGGCTTGTATCATTTAATAATTTAAAAATAAAATAAATTTTAAAAAATCTTAAAGTATAAAGAAGTTGACCTCAAGTTTCTAAAAAACATGTGTCTGCTAGAAAGCATCCCAAGAAGGGACTAAGGAAAATTCAGACCAGCAATGTTTCAGCCGGTAGTGCATGAACAGAAGCCTTTCCCTAAGTGTGCAAGGTGGCACAGCGTATAGAGCACCCGGGCTGCAGTCAGAAGACCGAGTTCAAATCTGGCCTCAGACCCTTACTAGCTGTGTGATTCTTGACAAGTCACCTAACCCTGTTTGCCTGTTTCATCATCTGTAAAAGAGTTGGAGAAGGAAATGGCATATCACTCCAGTATCTTTGCCTAGAAAACCCCAAATGGGTCAGAAAGAGTCTAACACTACTGAAATACTGAAAGATGATAACAATTGCAAATTCAAAATCCTAAAGTCCAAGATTCCCAAGCCCATGGCACCTAGACCTCAAAGTTGGCACTAAGATCAGGTTCCAAGATCATCAGGCCTGACTCTAAGGTTACTAGAACCACCGACCCTAAAGTTATTGAGCCCACTGGTCCTAAAGCTACCAAGCTCACTGAACCAAAATGTATGATGCCTATTGAGCCCAAGGTCACTAAATCTAAAACCAAATTCAGCTGCAGGATCACTAGGCCCAGCAATTCTAAGGCTCCCTAACTCCCTAATTCTAAGCCTCCTAACCTGAAATGTTCTATCCAACCTTAAGGCATGCCTATGTTAAGGTCCCTGGTTCCAAGGCTACTTAGTCCCAAGCCTTCTAATTAGATGATTCAGAACAAAAGAACTTCGTTAAACCCTTCGATTATTCCATTTTCTATTGGCTCCTTCCCTGTAGCTTACAAAGGAACCCAGCTTTTCCCCATCCTTAAAACAAAATAAAACCTCACTTGATCCTACCATCCTCATTAGCTAACCTAAATCTCTCCCCTTCTCAACAAGCTAACCTTGAGAAAGTCATCTCCATTGAATAGGATCTTTGCCCTCTCCTCTCACATTCTCCTTAGCCTCTGTAATCTGACTTCCTATCTTATTATTCAACTGAAATTACTCTCTCCAAAACTGTCACTGATCTTCTCAGGGCCAGCCATAATGGCCATTTCTCCCTCATTCTTCTTGACCTTTTTATGGCATTCAACACTGCTGATAACTTCCTCCTCTTTTCTCTGGTTTTCATGACACCATTCTGGACTGGCTCTCCTCTCGCATGTCTGGCTGCTCTTTAAAATGTCTCCTTGGATAGTTTTTCTTCCATTTTTTCATCTTGATTACTATAGGTGTCCCCTGAGAGCATGTTCTGGACCTTCTTCTCTTTTCCCTCTACACTATCTTACTCAATGATCTCATCAGCTCCCATTCATTTCATCATTATCTCTACACTGATGCTCTATGTAGGCAGCCATCATCTATCTCCTAAGGTCCTGTCCAGAATCACCAACTACTGACTGGACATTTGAATTAGATATCCTACAGACATTTCAAATTCAACATGTCCAAAACAGAACTAATTATCTTTCCCTGAAAAATGCTCCCCTATGTTGTACCTATCTGTTACTGTCAAAGGTATCCCCATCTCATTCACCCAGGTTCTCAGCCTTGACATTATACTTGACTCCTTATTCATTCTCATTTACCCCAATATTCAATGACCTGAGATTTTGTCATTTCTACCTTCAAATATCATAAACATGCATGCATATGTCCACTTACTTCCACTCTCAGTCATCTAGTTCTGGCCCTTATTGTGTCTTTCCTGGACAGCTACAAAAGCTTTCTCATTGGAGTCTGCCTCAAGTCTCTCTCACCCTGTGATCTGTCTTCCATTTAGCTGCCAAAGTGATTTTCTTAAATGTCACCTCCCTCTTCAATAAACTCCTGGAGTTCATTATTATTCCAGGATCAAACGGACACTTCCTTGTGTGGAGTTTCAAGCCCTTCCTGATGTGGCGCCAGTCTACCATCAGATGGGCCGCCATATTTGCTGTTCTTCTCATAGGACACAAAGGTAATAGAAACAGTATGAGATTGAAAAGTGGTAGAATGTTCAAAAAATCTGCACGAAACAAACACCAAAAAAAAAAAAGAATGGAGAGAGAACATTAACTATAAATATGTGAGCAAAAGTGAAGGAGAATTTGAATGAACCAGAGAGTCCTACTGGGGACTTAGAGAGAATAACTGAGAAGTTATTTTATGTGTGTTGAGTGAGAACAAATAATTTAAATAGAAATATTGAAAAAACAACTTCAGTTGTTTATACTGATCTTCAACATTGTTTCTAATAAAGCATGAATTAATTCATCTTACAAATAGTATGTAATCAAAATGACCAACTAAACTTGGTCCCGGAGAAGAGGGAAAAAATGCAGGTCTCTTTCCTCTTTGCAGAAGTGGGGGCCTATCAGTGTAGACTATTGCATATATTGTCAGACAAGATTAATGTGTTAGCTGATTTTGTTGTACTATCTGATTCTATAGGGGACCATTCACTGCAAAGGGGAAGGATATATAGGCAGAAATGAAGGTCCTGTAAAAAAAATGGTAGCTTAGGTGTCATAGTGTATAGATCGCTGGGCCTGGAATTAGGAATACTCATCTTCCTGAGTTCAGATTTGGTCTCTGAGACACTCATTAGCTGTGGGGTCCTAGTCACATAACTTTGTTTGCCTCAGTCTTCTCATTAGTAAAATGAACTGAAGAAGGAAAAAGCAAACCATATTACCAAGAAAATCCCAAATAGGATCATAAAGACTAGAATATGACTGAAAATGACAGAACAACAAAAAAAGGCTATCAATAATATTTTTAAAAGAAAAAAATTATTTTTAAAAGAAATGGAAGAACTATTTTGGCACAGGCTTCTGGTCCCTACATTGAGCTGTGCTTCCTAATTCCCTGCCTCTCTCCTCTGTCCTGTCTAATTCTAGTTCAGTGTAATTTCTCCCTGGATTTCACCCCTACCACCATTTTCCTAGATGCTCATTTTCCATCTTACTTGGAACTCCAATATCGTAGGTGCTTTTGAGGATCCCCTCCATTGAGTTTTCATTCCCTCTTTGACATGCTAGGCAAATTTAGATTGCACCCTTTATCTCCTTTCTGTGTTTCAAGGTTATTAAAACCCCAGATGGACAGCGGGTGCCCCCTTCCTCCCTTGCCTGCCCACCTTTCCAGACTCTGCTCCCCCAACCCCCTTTGATAACAGCACAATTTATCATCACTCAGCATTTACAAGCTACTGGTCAGTTTTGTAACCATTCCACAATTTTATTTTCCAAATGGCTTCATTGTGAACCTTCTGCTTCTATCTCCCTCTGTCAGGAGCATTCCTGACATGGACAGGATGTCCACCCAGTGTGCTTGACCTATACAGAACTCTGTGTCTCAGCTGGGCTCATCTGACACATTTTTTTCCCTTGAAACCTTGGGCAAACAATAAGTTGATTTAGCCCTAAGTGGGATTCTTGGAAAAGCCGCCTCTGGCATTCTCTGTTCTGACAGCAGCCCACCAAAGGAAGATAAGGAGCTGGGACTGAGCTCATTTCCACTACAGAAAACTTGGGCGGGGGGAGCAGGATTGGTCAGTAAACTTGGAAGCAGGAGTCTTCCATCACAGAAGCTCAACCCAAATCAAACCTCGGGTGCTTAGCGCCCACATGTGGCTGGGCAGGTCACTTAACCTTGGGACTCAATGTCATCACTTATAAAATGAAGAGGACTAGATGTATCTGGGGTCCCTTATGGCTCTAGATCTATGAGCCTAGAATGTGCTCCTTGAGCGCAGAAGTTGTCTTTTAGCTTCCTTTGTATTTCTAGAACTTAGTACAATGCCAGATAGAGAGTAGGTGCTTAGTAAATGTTTATTGACCGCCTATCACAGCAACCCAAAGTAACATGATGACTTGCCCCCCAGTACCCCATTCATTGGGCCACCCAAGATGACCACAAATATTTGAATGAGAGATGATCAAGGGCAGGATCTCTCATGCCTTTCTTTATATCTCTTTCACTTAGCATGGTGTCTCGCACATAGTAGATGCTTAGATTATGTTTACTGACTGACTCCTCTGACTTCAGAGCCAATAATCTTGTCACCCAACATACAGCAGAGCCTAGATGAAAATTGGGTCATTTTTCTTCAATACTCATTCCAGTGCATTACACTACCAAGCATAGATTCCATTCCCTTCCAGAAGTTTTTATTAAATCCTTACTATGTGCTAGGGACTGTGCTAGGCACCAAGGAATCAAAAAAAAATAAGAATAACTATAACAGTGAATAATAACAGCTTTTTATAGAGCACTTTAGGATCTATAAAGTGTCATACATGTATCTCATTTTTTTCTCAAAACAGCTAAGGCGTAGGTGCTATTATCCCATTTTACAGATGACAAACCTGAGGCTCAGAGAGGTTAAGAGACTTATCCACCATCACACAGCAAGTATCCAAGGGGCATCTTCCTGATAGTCTCACCCACGCTTTCCCACCTCCTCACCCAATGAAACAGCAAAACAGTCCCTACCGTCAGGGAGCTTACACGCTATTGAAGTTGGCAGTGGGTAAAGGCAATAAGCATGTAAGTAAGTAAATTCAAAGTAAAATCAAGCTTAAAGACAGACAGAAACAGAGAGCACATTAACAACTGGGGACTTAGCAACCAAATGGATGGAAGAAGGACAAATGCCTACGTTCCAAGAGGAAGTCAACAATAGTGTATCTGCCTACTGCGTCAAACTCTCTGAGCAGATTGTAAATGGACCATAAAAGTTGCCTCTACTGCTTCAAAGGAGCTTTAAAAATGTTAATCCTTCAAGACTTTCTTTAAATCCATCTCCCCGAATTTCAGAAACTTTCCCATGTCATTGAGCAGGCCTAAATATCATTTTACAAGTTGAAATGGGTAATAGAGAACTACTTCCCAACTTTCGGGAACATTTTTCCTTCCTTAATAGTGTGCTAAAAATGGTTGAATCTCTGTCAAGTAGAGGAATGGACCCCAGTGGATGGCACCACTGTAGAGCAGCGAGAGAGGAAGGGGATGAGATGCTCTTGGCCTGAGGCTTTTGACTGATGGTGAATTGAGTCCAGAACAAAATCGTGTGTTTCTTTGCCACTCTTGGGCCAACTACACAACTTCCTTCTGTCACTGGATGGAACAACCTCCAATCTTTAGACAATGTAACCCCTGAAAAAATTGGAGAGATGGGAAGAGAACTGGAACTGTAGCCACACAAACCGGGTTCAAATCCTGGCTCTGCCACCAGTATGACCTTGGCAAGTAACTTTTTTCTGGGGCCCCAGTTTCTTCATCTATAAAATAAAGAGATAGACTAGACCTAGATTTTAGGTCTAGCTTGTTCATCCTTTTTTTTCAAAGAATTCAATGACATGGGTGAGGCTTTGACTTGCATGTGAGTTGGATTTAAGTGAGTCAGGGTTGCACCGTCATCAGCATCGTTCCCTCTTCCAGAGTCATCAAAGTCCAGTAGCAGCACAAAAGATTGGCAGTAGCCCAGGATGCGTGGATAACCTGGGCATCTTCAATGTCTCACCGAACTCTTCACTGTTTCATGGTGCTTGCCACCTTCATGGCCATTGGAACAAATTACTCTCATTTACCATTCCACTGGGAGAAGTCATCATATGGTTGGGGTGATAATCCCCCCAAGTCACCGATGGGTTTGAAGCCTTTCAGCTACTCTCAGCCTGGTTTAGCCCATCTGCTGAGATGAGGCAGTTTACCACGGTATGGCCTCTACACATACTACAGTCTCTTGGAACCACAGGTGAGAGTCAGGTGACAGGTGGACACCAAAGGTGGGTGAGCAATCCTAAGAAAGGGCCCAGTAAGTCCAAGGTGCTAATCGTCCCTGAGCATCCCATATTCTAAGTACCTCTGAAAGGAAGGGTCTTTAAGCTAAGGCTGGGGTGGGGGCAAAGGAGGACTGTGGGATAATTTATACAGCACTCCAAGGTTTGCAAAATGTTTTACAAATGTTATCTCACTTGATTCTCACACCAGTCTTGGCAGGTAAGTGCTATTCTTGTACCGTTTCACAAATGGAGATAATTGAGGCAGACAGATGCTTGGTGACTTGCCCAAGGTCACACAAATAATAAATGTCTGAAGTCAGATCTAAAATGAGGTCTTCTGACTCCAAGACCAATGTTCTATCCCCTAAACCTCCTAGTTGCCTACTTATGTACTAAGTGGATACTGGGGCAGAAGGAGGGGGGTGGTACTGTTTTCATGGTGCTACTAGGTCATCAATCAGTCTGCTTAGGTTTAAACCACAGGTGACCAGGGAAACAAGACCATCCACCATCCACCATCCCTGTTCACCATTGACCATTTTTTTATTTCAAACAAGACTGAGAGACCTCATAAATACAGGGCTCATGTTAAGTAAATATGGAACTGGGGTAGTCAGTCACAGAGCACAAGGAAGACCATGTCTATAGATCTTGACAGATGAATGTCAACTCTGGGTCACCTGGTCCAACAGTTCTATTTTACAAATGAGGCAGCAAGCATGGAAAGGAGTCGTGACTTCCATATAATTCAGTCCATGGGTGTTTATTAAGTTCCAGACACTGTGCTAGGTGTTAGTGATACAAAGACAAAAACAAAATGGGGTATGTGTATGTGTTTGTGTGTGTGTATATATATGAATAGGTATATATACACACATATACATGTATGTGTATATGTGCATATGTATGTGTGTACACATATGTATATGTATGCATACATGTATATGCATATGTATACACACATCAAAAAATAATAGACAAGAGGCAGCTAAGTGGTGCAGTAAATAGAAAACCAGCCCAGGGGTCAGGAGGACCTGCGTTCAAATCTTGACTCAGACACATAATAGCTGTGTGATTTAACCACAATTGCCTCCAAAAAAAGAAAAGAAAAAAAGATAAAAAATGATAGCCAAAATAAGAAAGGGGATAGGGACAGGAGATGTGATTTCATAGATATGGGCTGTGGAATGCTGGTTAAATGTGTTTAACAGTCAGCTTTCTAGGGGAAAACATTGTATGCAGGACACACTTTTCCATTTAATCCGCACTGCTAACCCCTTTTTCTTCATTTAAGTCTAGATGGGTGACAAACCAAAATCAAGCCCCGATTTATAACCTTTGCCTATTTCCAAGGTGTAAATGCTCACAATGAAAATTGATCAATTGGTTCTCTAAGCTGAGTCAAGCTGGCACACCCCTGGATATGAGGCACAACCAGATGGGCACACTGGTGGAGGTGCTAATAGGCTTAGGTAGAGTAAAAAGAGCTCTGACTCTGGAGCCACAGGACCTAGGTTCAAACCCTACCTCTAATGGTACTGGTCTTACTATGGGCAATTCTCTTGGGCAATGCAGTGCCTTGGTCTTGAAGCAGGGCAAACCAGGGCTTGTCTTCTGTCTCCGACAGATACAGACTGTGTGATCCTACAGGAAACAGAGAAATTTGGGGAAGGAGAGCCCAAAAAATTGGGGCAATCAGAGAAGGCCTTCTGAAGGAGGTAGCATTTAAGAAAAGTCTGGAAACAAGCTACCAGTTCCAAAAAGCAAAGGTGAAGGGGGAGCATTTCAAACAGTGAGCATAACTTCCACTAAGGCTCTAAGGATGAAGATGGAACATCTTGGGAAAAGCAACGTGGGATTTGGGTGGAACACAGAGTGAAATTGAGGGTGTAACATTTAACTAGTTTAGAGAGACAGAATGAAGCCAACATTTGAAGGCTTTAATCTTCTAATGGAAAAACAGAGGGACTTTTGTTATTTCCTAGAGGTATAGGGAGCCACTGAAGTGTCTTGATCAGAGGAAGGACATAGACAGATTTGGTAGAATTCAAGCCCTAATTTTCTGACTCCATGTCCATTATTCTTGTCATCAGCCCTCAATGCTTTTTTGATAGCTTGACTTTCAAACTCAGCCTTCTGATGAGGTACAGATTTGCATTTCTTTCTTGATCTCCCTCCCACCCCTACTTAAGCCTGACACAGTGAATTGTCAGAAACACTAGGATTTGGGGACTTGTATATGTGAGGGAACCATCTGGGGCCACTTTCTCTTCTGACCTGGAGCCCTGCCTAATTGCAAGGGTGCCAGTAACAATCTTGAAATGACTTTGAACATCCTTTTCATTTTTTTATCTGTGTTCATACTGTGTCCTCAGATAAATCACATCCAATAAGCGCTTATTATGTGCTCTCTGATGAAAGGCAGTGTGGTCTAGTGGATAGAACACTGGCCTCATACTTAGATACACCTAGGTCTGAGCTCTGCCCCTGCTCCATATTGACTGGGTGAACCCTGGCAAAGCACATAACCTTTAAGTGTTCTAATCAACTCTCTTAGGACTATAAGTTGAAAAAGTGAAGAGTCTCCACTCCTATGTAATACATGCGACTTATTAAATAACAGTCATCATACAGTATATTGTGTGTATATGTAATGCAGTGTGTCATCTTTATCATGTAATAAATGTGTTGTATTATGTAATAATTATATTATGTCATATATTGTATATATAATGCAATGTACCATGTTATATAATAATCATCCTACATTATATTACTATATAATAATGGTGACATGTATCATTTATGTCATTAATATATGCCATATTATTTTATGTCAATATAATAGACATGTCATTAATATTACTCAGAGAAGTTGCTTAATTTGAAAATCATTAAGCAGCCTAAATGGCCGGTCAGGCATCTGGATATAGCATAGGGCTAGTGTGGCTGCTATTCACGGTATAATTCCAGTGACTGGTATTATTCTGATATGCCAGGTAATGGGATGGGTTGTTGGGCATCCAAAGATTTCAGTGAAATAGCTCTGCCTTCGAAGACTCAAATCTTACTGGGAGAGGAACTGGAGGGGAGGACAGTGTAGACTCATCATGCAAACAGATAAGGATAGACATGATTATTAAAATGGGAAGCATTCATGCTTTGGGGGTGCAGGAAAGGCTTCCTGTAGAGGATTCTTGGCCAGGCAACAAGCATTTAAGCTCTTACTGAGTACCAGGCACAGGGATAAGTGCTGGGGATACAAAGAAAGTCAAAAAATAATCCCTGTCCTCAGGGAGCTCATAGTCTAATGGGGAGGCAATGGGTAAATAATTAGGTACATACAAAATATGTACAAAGTGGATGAAAGCAGTCTCAATAGAGAAGGCCTTAGACACTAGAGGAGGGGAAGGGAACCAGGAAAGTTCTCCTACAGGAGCAAGGATTCGAACCGAGTAAGTCAGGGATTCTTATTTTTGTCTTAAATATGTGCCTGGCACATAGCAAGTACTTAAAAATGACTGTTGAATTGAATTTTGTCAATATAAATAGGGTTGATACTAGTAATAACAAGAGAGACAGGGTGTTATACTGGATAGGCAGCTGACCTCAGAGGCAGAAAGACTCAGGTTCAACTTGACAGAGACTGGATCTAGGACCTTGGGCAAGTTGTTAACCTCTTAGTGGCCCCACACAGTTGACTAAGACTCTTAATTGAAGAGCAGTTCCCACCAGCCCTGGCAGAGGGGGGTCTCCCTTCTGGATGAAAGAACTTATCTGGGCCAGACAAACAAATAATCCCACCTTGGATCTGCATAGCTCTTCAATGTTTACAAAGTACTTTTATATGTTGGAGGGAGGGGGGCACCAAGGAAGCCTTCTTTGGAACTTCACACCCTTTTGGAGGTAGGCAGGCAGGAAAGATGCCAGAATCCCCATTTTAGAGCTGAGTAAACTGAGGTCCAAAAAATTGAGTTGTTCAAGGTCACTCAGCTAGTAAAGGGTCTAGCTAAACTTGAATCCATTCCACGCCTTCTGAGGCCAAGTTCGTTGGACTGGTCCAATACCACGTTGCCTTTGAAAGGGATGTTCTAAAGGTATTCTTTTCATTTTGGTTCAGGAAAAGGGCACATCCTGTTCAACTTGCCCTATATTCCAGAAAAACACCCATGGTCACTTTGTTCAAACAGTAACCCCAGGCTACAATAGAAATGTGGCTTACAACTCATTCCAGTGGTAATTAATTGAATGTCCTTTCAAAAAAAGAGAGTGTGTGCATGTGTGTTTGTGTGTGTGTGTGTGTGTGAAAGAGAGAGAGAGAGAGAGAGAGAGAGAGAGAGAGAGAGAGAGAGAGAGAGAAAGAAAGAGAGAGAGATAAAAATAGCAAAGAAACAACACTTTTCTTAGTTCTCTGAAAGGCTGGCATCCTTCCAGGACAGACTTAAGCACTTTTTGTACTTGGAAGAAAAAAAGAAAGATGGGATTGGGTCCAAGAATCATCACACAAACTGGAGAAATATGGAGTCAGCGGCTGCATTGAAAACAGCCAAAGTGGTACCGCCAGCTGCAGGCTCATTAATTAATGTTCAGTGGTATGTAGCCATGCCAATGACCTTGATGCTTGTTGAATTCACAAAAGATAATTTCCATAGAGCCTCTGCTTTTCTCACAGAGGTATATTTATCCAAGAACTACCTTGCACATTGTCCCCCATCTCTCTGAGCAGTAAATTTGTTCTAATTGCAGAGAGAGATAGAGTAAAAGCCTGACTGAGCCCTCAGTGGTTTAGAGAGATTTATTTCCGGGGCTTAAAGGGGTTTTAGTGTATGTGACTGGAACAGAGTTGAGAGGAATGGGGAAAAGAACCCAAGAGAAAATGCAGATTTAATGGATCTATAAAACAGCCCGGCTGTAGATAAATGGGTGTTCCACAGACTACCCCAAAACCCTGGCCCCAAGACAGCCGGTCCTACACGAGGGCTCTGTAATATTACGTATTTCCCTCTGAGGCATAGAGTTTCCTTGTGAGATTTGTGGAGATTGGAAGAGAAATCTAAGTTATCAAGAGGGAAGGAAAAGTCTTTGTGGCCCAGTTTTGAAACCAGAAGAACTGTGTGAAAACCAGGAGACAGAAAGAGAGCCCCAAGTCTCTGCCCATACAATCACCCCCTTTCTTTCTCTAAGATCAATGTTAAACAAGGCTCCTGGAAGCAATGTCACAAAGACCTTCCTTAGACGGTAAGGTCTGGGCATTTCCAGTTATCACAGACATTTCCACTGGGTACTGATCTCAGTTCTCCCCTAAATGGAGCATTCTGTCCAGAGAACAGAAGTGTCTCCCTTGGTCAGCCTTCTTTCCACTGAGCTAGGTTGCCCAGCATGCGGCTGCTTACCACAAAACACGTCCAGACCACCTACAGGGGGCCATGATTCGTCCAGTAATTTGTGGGGTGACTCGCGATTTTTGCTTTTCTCCAGATCAGGGGAGATGGAAATAATAACAATATTAACAAACTATTAATAATAATAAATAATGATTAATAGAATTATTAATTCTGTTATATTACAATTTATCATAAATATGTTACTGTTATATGGATATTAATTGTATTAGTTAATGTATAATAAGAAATATGTTAATATATGATATAATAATATGTTAATTATATTGTTACTCTTCAACATTAATAGCTAGTAATTGATAATGTATGATTAAGACAATGACAAGAATATTTTTGTTGCACTTGAAGATTTGCAAATTGTTTTACATATATTCTATCACTTGACCCTTATTAAAGACCCTGCAAGATAGGTCCTTTTTAATAGATTAGGAAACTAAGACAAGTTAGTCGTTTTGAGTAGGATCACTCCCCTAGTATCTGAAATGGGGTTTGAACTCAGGTCTTCTTTATTCCAAATCTAGTGCTCCCACCACCGCGCCATCTAGGAAGATATGGAACCTGCCATCTGTCATGTAGGGAAATACTGACTCAGTGAGAATATGTCTAGCTTGCCTTATGGAGGTTAACTAACCTTCCTTGTGTGCCATCTTGACCAGGGCTGTCTGTAGGCAACACTGTGAACTAGGCAAAGTTGTTCCCCTCAGCTCCACCATCTGTTCATACCCTCCTCCTCGCTGCCTCATGCCCAGTTGACACTCTCTCCTCAGTCATCGCTTATGTTCCACTGCTTTCCCAAACCTCAGTCCTTGCGCCAAAACTTACTTCTTCTTTATCCCATTCTCTCAAAGGTCTGAAAAATACTGATTCTAGAGTAAGAGGTCAATCATTTTTTCTGTTGTGTCTGACTCTTCATGGCCCCATTTGGAGTTTTCTTGGCAAAGATCCTGGAGTTGTTGGCCATTTCCTTCTGCAGCTCATTTTACAGATGAGGAAACTGAGGCAAACAGAATGAAGTTACTTGCCCAGGGTCACACAGCTAGTGAGTGTATAAAGTCAGATTTGAACTCAAGAAGATGAGTTGTCCTGACTCCAGACCCCAAACTCTATCCTCTGTACAACCTAGCTGCCCACTGAGTCAGAGGCAAGTCATTGAACTTTCCTGGATTTTCTCATCTGGAAAATGAAAGGACTGGACAAGTTGGCCTCTGAGTTCCTTTTTGGGTCTAGATCTATGAGCCAATGTTCTTATGATTTCTGCAGGATGACAATAGGTGACAATTATCAGCACCATGGCTAGGTCAGTCAGTACAATAGTTAAAGGTAGCAGCAGACTGGGCTACTTGAGCTGCATCAGACAGGAAATATTGACATATCAGGGAAACACACATTCAGTACATTTAAGGAAACATAGTGGTGGAGGTGATGGGTAATTAGACTAGCCACAACAGTTGTTAGCAGAGTGAAATTCAGTCCCCCGTAAGCCTCTGGAGCATGGGTATGGTGTGGTTGATTATTCAAGCTTCCTGGGGAAATTCCTGGAAATGGGAATATTTCTGCATGTCTCTCTTGATGTGGTGACCTAAAAGGAAGCTGTCCAGGGAAACCACATGTGGGACCTACATTTTCCTTCCCCCTTAGGTGTTCTAGTAGGCTATGGCTGCTCTTGGCGTCTTTCTTGTGAATATTCAAAGATAGGTTAGTGTGTGATGATGGTAAGTTCATTCAAAGACAACCCAATTCCATCTCTGATAAAAAGATGATTGCCTTAGATCCTTTCAATTCTCTGTTAGGCCCTGCTTGAGAGAGACAGAGGCAATAATCACGGTTTTAATCACCCTCTACAGAAGAATAACTATCCAAGTCTAAGGATACAAGTTTTCTCAGACACGATATATTCCATATAGTTATCCCTTCTACATCATGACTTTCCCTGTCATGGTTTCGATATATTGTAGGTTGGCATAAGAAATTAAATGGGAATTTAGGGGGAGTTTTGAGGAAGCTATAGATGACACAAAGAGTCCAGCAGATGACACAGAAAAGGTTTAGAAACTCAGAAATGCATAAAATATATGGATAGTAACATATAGTATCAATATAAATTTTACAATAATGTAGTAAACACCCCATAAAAGAAAAAGAAAAAATTCAAACTTCTCTGGTATGAAGGGAGGGCCAAAAATTTTTACATGGGTTTTCCAGACTGAGGAGGCATCATGCCCCTA
The DNA here is from genome assembly GCA_023548195.1 of Bettongia penicillata ogilbyi. Classification (NCBI taxonomy): domain Eukaryota; kingdom Metazoa; phylum Chordata; class Mammalia; order Diprotodontia; family Potoroidae; genus Bettongia; species Bettongia penicillata. The sequence goes on from JAJHZJ010000721.1 coordinate 407,397, forward strand.
ACTCCGGTGATGTGGAAGGGATAACCGTTCTTCCTGCTGCTACATACCTTTCAATGGTAGGAATACCAGGTTATTAGCTAGTATGTAAGTGGTTAAGTTTTCTCCATGTTTTCAAATCTTAGAGACTAGGGGAGAAATACCCAGAGATGAATGGTATTTTCCAGTAAGAGGAGAAATTTTTCAGCATAGGATGTAAAAGTGGAAAATTGGAGCAGAGAAACAGAGATAAGAATTTTAACTCAATTTCACACAGTGCATAGCAACTCTTCTCAAGCAAATAGTGGTAACATTCACAACCATGATAAAAGAGGATGGAGTTGGATGAATTCCCTCAAACAATGTGTCACTGGAACGTCCAGTTACCCATGTTTCCTGCAGACCTGTCACCTTTCAGCAGGGGATTCATCAGCTTGTGCTCAGAAGTTAAGGCATAAATTTGTAAAAATCTCAGAGCTAGATAGGGCCTTCCAATTTAGAACATATATCAGTAGAGAATATGCTTTTAGAACTAGAAAGTGTTTCCCATGAGTAAACTTTGTTACTTATCAGTAAGACTAGATCTTTCTGTCTTTCCTTGGGATAGATGAAATGTTCTATTTCTTCAGAACAACAAACACTGAAGCTTCTGATTCAAGTGCTTACAGACACAACCTCCATGTCAGTCTTTTCATCATAGTTTCTTCCTTAGACGACCTCACTTCAGACCATAAGGGGAAGAGCCCTGGGTATTGTGTCCGGGAACCTAGCGAGACAAAGAAAGGCACACAAGGAGCTCACGTTCTAAAGGGGGAGACATAAGCACCTATATATATATATATATGATATACACAGATTGGGTGGAAGGTAAACTCAGAGAAAAGACACTAGCAATTGAGGAGGTAGAGGTAGGGAGAAAGTGGGGCCTTTTTTGGCCAATCACAAATATTCTTGGTTATGGATCTCTACAAGTACGAAAGCATATTAAATTTGAGATAATAAGTGGATATAAAATTAGTGGTGCTCTTTAAATCCTGACAGTTCACCATTTCTGACGTTTTCTCCTAAACTTTTCACAGATAAAATTTTCTTCCCAGATCTGAAATGGTCTTTTAAAGCCTCATTTCTCAGGATCATGCAATGTTTACATTTGACTATAGAAACTATCTGCTGCTGCGTGTGATCCTCACATGTAGGGATGAGGGAAAGGAAGTCAGACCCCAGGGTGCCAAGTGAATGAACCTCACTGGACAGACAGCAAGGAGGGCTCCAAAGTGGAAGCAGAGGAAAGCCCATGGCTACTGCCTTTTCCTGGCTGTTTTAGCATAGAAACGCATAATATATAAATAAACAAAGTACTTTATCTAAGAGGCTATGACAAGAAGCTCCAAGATAGCAACATGCATTAAGATAGATAACATTCCAAAATGAGCCTTTCAGGTTTCCAGCCAAGAGTTTGTTCTTGTGATCCCTTTGGCAAAAAGAGGAAACCTTTACTTGAAACATCAATTTTCACCCCACTGGCTGTGTTTCTATATTGTACCAATACCAGCAGGGCAGAGACAGGGAGAGAATGTTCCACTTGGCATCAGAGAGATCAAATACTGCCTCAGGGACTCGCTTAGCTATGTGACCCACAGCCAGTCATTAAACATGGCCAGAGTTTTCTCTGCCTCAGTTTACTTATCTGTAAAAACTATCCTGCTATCACTCATTTGTGTTTGATGCTCTGTGGGCCATTTCAGAGGTGGAGAAAATAACTGAGTAAAAGTATGACATTAAAAAAATGACTCTGAGGGGTCATTGAAAGCATCTGAGACTGCTCCAGCAATTGACAGGATGACAGAAATAACACATATCTCCCTCTGATCCCACAATTTTGATTTCTTTCTAGTTTTCTTTTTCGTTTGTTTTTTGGAGAGAGAAGGCAAGAAGGGTTGAGTGACTTTCCAAAGATCACCTAGCAAGTAAGTGTCTGAGGCTGGATTTCAACCCAGGTCCTCCTGAATCCAAGGTTGGCATTCTATCCAGTCTACCACCTCGCTGCTCCCTTTTTTCTTTTTCTTTTTTTTTTCTGGAGGTTGGCAATCAGGGTTAGGTGACTTGCCCAGGGTCACACAGCTAGTAAGTATCTGAAGCTGAATCTATACTCATATCCTCTATTAGGTCTGTTTGAAAGCTTTTTTGTTCCACATAGTTTGAAGAAGATCGGCATTTGGCACAGCATCATTTATCATAACATATTCTTAAATTATTACAGATCAACATTGTGTGGGGGCCATTGTGGACAACAGCGCTATTAGCAATAATGTTCTGGTTCTAATAGAATTGATTTGTTGAGTTCCAACAGCTATCTAGAGGTCTGTATTAAGCACCTACTATGCATCCATCACTGTGCTAAATTCTAGGGTTACTAAGGAATCAAAAGACAGTCCCTTCCCTCAAGGAGCTCCTAATCTAACTGGGGAGACAATAACAAATAGATAGATACAAGTAAGCGATAGATTTAGGACTGGAAGGGATGTCAGAATTGACCTAGACTATTCCCCTTATTTAATAAATAAGGAGAGAAAGTCCCAAAGAGGGCAAGGGATTTGCCCAAAGTCACACAGGTGGTAAATGGGGGAGGGGAGATAGAGGAGCTGAGTCTGCCGTCAGACAATTTCTCAGTTCAATTTCTCTTGCTCATTAGATGTTAAACTCTCCTGTTCCTAGGCTAATCTAACATTACAAGTGTCCTCAGCCCTCCCGTGTGGGACAAAGACACCCTAGTTATCTGGCCAGGAGTTGACCCAACACAAGAAACCTCCCATGGCCCAGGCTTGGAAAGAGATGGATAGCTTTCTTGATTCTGGAGGGAAAGGGGGAGGTGCAGGGTCATTCTTAGCCCTTTTATACACAGCAATTAAAATTCCATTATAACACCAAAGGGACTGTGGACCAAGTCTTTCTACTCATCTCACTCCTCTTTCATCATCTAAGGGAAAGCATTTGTTTTCCATCTTCCTACTGATATGAACATGTTTTTCCCCTAATTTCTCTCTCCCAGAAAAAAAAAAAGTGTGTCTACACTATTTGTTTGGACTCTCAATTTGTTTCCAGAAGCATTGCTCATCAGAGCTGGTAGGGGCTTTAGGGATGGAATCCAACTCTATTTTGTTACAGATGGGGAAACTGAGACCCGAAGATGCCGAGTTACTTCCTTAGGCTCACACAACCAAGTTAGTGGCAGTCACAGTTTCATATTTAATCCCCTTTTGTGTCCTACTATGTGTATGGAAACACTCTTTTGTCATAATTAAGTGCAGGATACAAAATTATATTAAAAATAACAAAGTTAGTGGTGGATATCCAACTAAATGTTTCCAAGCCCAGTTCCTAATCCACACCAATGAGGATTTTTGTTGCCTTCAAGACATCTGACTATTAGCCTTTTGTATGATTTTTCTGATCTAAACAGTTCCAACCTCCCACTATTGGCTGCTTGAGAAACAAGAGATTTTCTTTATTGTAAAACGAAGTAACCAGTTGGTAATTTACAGCTCCAGGTACCAATGACTGCCAGAGAAGTGTAACTGAATGAGGTAAATAGATTAAATGTTCCCCTTCCAGTTATTAGGCGGATGAGACACAGCACCTGGGCTGGCCATAGCTTATCCACTAAATCACAGAGAAAGGTTCAGAAACCTGTCCAAACTGATGTGTGGAAGGACAAAGTATATATGAGAATTGCTCCCACGTCCATAACACTCAGTTCATAAATGCTTTCCTCACAACAGATCTTTGAAGTAGGTCATGCAAGTGTTAGGCATGGGGGACAGGGGGCCGTCCTTGGGTCAGAAAAGCCTGGGTTCAAATTCTGTCTTTGGCACATCCTGGCAATATGACCAATGGCAAGATCCTCAACCAGTTAGGTAGCTCTCTCAGATGACAAATCAGAGATGAAGCACCCATTGTACTGGTGGAGTACATTTATACTTTCACTCCTTACGGCTTCCTTTTTTGAGTTGTTACCTTGCTCTGTTAGAAAGTAAGCTCCCTGAGGACAGGGATTGTCTTTCTTTCTGTTCATGTTTGTTTTTCCAGAATTTAGCCCAGTGTTTGGTACACAGTAATTGCTTAATAAATGATTGTTGCCTGGGGGCAGAGTTTCCTCACTGGCAGTTCCCCAAACCTAATGAAATTATAAGTCTAGACCAAGAAAAGATAGCAAAAAGCAAATTTACAGAAGAGGAAGCTGAATCAAACAGTGAATAAAGAGTAGGGTCAGGTTTCTGATTCTCATCTTCTTCAGTGCTCCCTCCACACCAACACATTCTTTCTTATATCCCTACATAGTGACTCGGGAGCTAGAATTGGTCTCCTTAGGAAGAAGGGTGGGGGGGGGGGTGGCATCTGCAACCACAATCACCAGACTAGAGCAAGATTACAGAGTTAGACCTGAAAAGGACCTTTGACATGAACAAATCCAGCTCTCTGGTTTTACAGATGAAAAAATGAGTCTCCCAGAGGAGGAATTGCTTGCCTATGAACATGGAGCCACCATCTCTGACTCAAGCGAGCTTTCTTTCCACAAAACCATGAGTGCCAATGTTTATAGTTCTTTTCGTATTTCATGGAGTTTCCAAACTAAAGCCCTCTTTCCTGGTTCCTGATCCCCTATATGTGTGGTTTCCCAGGGTAGGACATAAACTCTTTGAGGGCCGAGACTGGCCTTCTTATATTTGCATCCTGATGTAATAAGTGCTTAATAAATGCATTTTTTTTACTCAGTGAGGACTGGAAGGGACCTCAGAGGTGATCCAGTCCAACTCTACAGATGAGCAAACTGAGGCTAAAGAGTTTAAGTGACTCACCTTACCCAGTAAGCTTACACAGTGGTTTACCTAAGCTAAGGGATAAAACCTACACATGAACTCAGGTCCTTTGATTCCCCAGCCCCCCATCTCTAGTCAGGGCTCTCCACTGTCCCATGAAGCAAGGAAGGAAATCAGCATTTATTAAATGCTTACTATGTGACAGGCGTGAATAGCTCTGTGGCCCATGGCCTTTTTTTATGGTTGCTTTCATGGGGCCCTAGAATGACCTCATCACCATCATAGCAAGAATACATCATTGTAATCTTAAAATGAAGGATACACACACACACACACACACACACACACACACACACACACACAAACCAAGTTAGGGGATATTTTGTATCTGCAGCTAATGGTTATCACTACCAAGGTCAAATCAAGAACTTGCCAAGAAAATGGAACTTCCCATTCTCTGGATTAGGACCAGCACCTGCCCAAAGGTTGGTTTGTTGGTGGTTTGTTTGGGTGGTGGCAGTTCTGGACTGCAGAAGGAGTACTTGGTCAGCAGAGTGGAAGTCTCTTGCTGAGATCCATCAGGGCACAAGGACTTGGGAAGCTTCGCCTCCCATCTCCCGCAGCACGCCCATTACTCAGAGAGGTGATAAAAGTGTAACTTCACCCATGCCTCATCTTAAGAAAGCTGCTGGGGAGCATCATTTTTCCAAGAGTGGAACGAGTCCATCAGAAGGGAAGACGAATGGAGAGGAGCCCAGGGTTTGGAGTCGGAGGACTTGGGTTCTAGACTTGACTCTCTCTGTGTGACCTGAGGCAATAATAAGAAAAATAGTCAAAGTTTATATAATGTTTACTATGTTCTGGGTATTGAGCTAAAGGCTTCCAATTATTATCTCACATGATCCCCACACCCCCTACGGGGTGGCTGCTGTTATTATCCCCACTTTACAACTGAAGAAACTGAGGGACACAAAAGCTACGTGACTTTTCCCTGGGGTCACATTTGAACTCAGGTCTTCCTGACCGCAGGGCTGATGCTCTGTTTATCCACTGCACCACTTCGTTGTCCCTTAACTCTCTGGGTCTCAGTTTCCTCAGGGAACACTTGTGGAGCTAGAGGCCCACATATGACCTTGAGGCCATAGGTTTCCCACCCCTAGACTAGATAGTCCCTAAGGTTTCCTCCAACTCTAAATCTATGAAATTATCAACGTGGGTCATCTTGAATCTGAAGTCTATGCCTCTCAAAGATAGGACATTCCAAAGATTTCAATGCAAGTTCAAGTTGTTAAAGGTTAAACTTTAGTTGCTTAAACTCTTAAATTTTAATATTTAATGATTAAAATATTAATTCATAAAAGCTTGCCCTAAAAACTGCATTAAGACTTTTAAGATGCCTTGTATGTTAGTGTTTAATCGTTTTCACTCATGGCTGACTCTCCAGGACCTTTTTGGGAATTTTCTTGGCAAAGACACAGGAGCGGTTTGCATTTCCTTCTCCAGCTCATTTTACAGATGAGATAACTGAAACAAACAATGTTAAGTGACTTGCCCAGGGTCACAGTTAGTAAGTACCTGAGGCTGGATTTGAACTCCAGTCTTCCTGACTCCAGGTCTGGTGCTCTCTATCCAGTTCACCACCTAACTGGAAGACACTCTATACTGCAGGTATTATTATCTCCATTTTACAGATGAGGCAACTGAGTCTAAAAGTGAAGCAATATGCAACAGGTATGCACAGTGAGATTATAACTTAGGTTCACATCTCAACTGAATTCCAAGTTTCATTGATTTAAAGTTGGAAGGAACTCTAGAAGCCATCTACTCAATCACATTATTTTATAGCTAAGGAAAATTGGAGCCCTAAAAGATTAAGGGACTTACCCAAAGCTAGATAGGTAGGATGAAACAGAGGTAGGATTTGAACCCCATCCCCTGAATTGTTGTATACCACGATGCTTCTTTGGTCGAGCACAGTGTCCTCACTGTGCTAAGCTATGTCCCTTAAGAAAGAGATCATAAGGAACCAGTCATGTTGGGACATCTCTGGAGATAGGCTGAATGGAAGATTACCTCAAAAGGGCAGTGGTACCTTTGTACTGCATGGCTGGGGGCGGGGAGGAAGACTTTAAGGATCCAGGTGGATGAAGTTGCCAGGTATGTTGAGTCAAGGCCTCTACCTAAATCCAGTGTCATAGGATCACAGTTGTAAGAAACCTCAGAGGTCTTTCAGTCCATATACTCTATTCGGCAGATGGGGAAACTGAGGCCCAGGGCCATACAGGTAGTAAATAGTAAATCCTTTTTGAACTCAATTCCTCTGTCTCCAGATCCAGTATTCATTCCCGGTGCTGTGATCCTCCCCATTTTTCATTTAGAAAAAAAAGACCAAAATAAAACTCCTCCTTTCCTTGAGTTATGAACATGGCCTTGAAAATGTCAACAGACATATTGTTGTCCAGCTGAGTCTGAAGCCACAAAGGCTGAAATCAGAACCAAAACAGGTGTGAACTTCCCCCCTTTTGAGGAGAGGGCGTTGACTGTGAAACTGGAACAACTCAAGGTCGTCAGGCACATACCTTCAAGGAAACAAGAGCATAATTATCCAAGCCCCCACTTGGCCAGTGACCTTCCAGTCCCATCCCCCTTCTTCCCCAGTCTTCCCTACTCCCTTCATTGGCACTACCCTTGCTAGAACAGACCTGTGTCCACTGAGTGTTCAGAACAAAAAGCAACAAGCACCTTTCCAAAGGGCCCTTAAGCTCCCTGCTCTCCTGGACATCTGGTCCCCAGAACCTCAGGGCCCTTGGACCCACACAGGCCAAATGGACATGAGCTGAGTCTGCCTCCCAAGGTTTTCTCCCAGACTTAGGAACAGAGTTCTTAAGGCCAGGGGAAACCACTGATCGCGCTTGGAAATGTCCCAGGTTCAGAGATCCAGAGCTGGAAAGGATGCTTAGAGATCATCTGGTTCAGTCTCCTGATTTTATAGAGGAGAAAACTGAGACCCAAAGAAAAAAGGCAACTGACCAAAGTTACAGAGATCATAAATGTCAGAGCCGAGATCTGGACCTGCATCGCAATTCTGCCCTCAGACAGCTTACGTGACCCTGAGCAAGCCACTTAATTTCTGTCTACCTCAGTTTTCTCACCTGTAAAATGGATATAATAATTGCACCTACTTCCTGTGTAAGGATCAAATGAGATAACATATATGAAGTGTTTTATACACCTTAGAGTGTTATATAATTGCTAGTTAGCAGAAGCAGCAGCAGCAGCAGTAGTGGTGGCAGTAGTAGCAATAGTAGTAGTGACAGTTTTCCAAGTTTTCAAGTTTTCCAGGAAAATTCAAGGAGATGCAGAAGGGGAGAACAGTAATAGGGCCAGAAATCACAGAAGGCCTCAGGAGGGAGGCAGCATCACATCCCAAACACCTTGGGAACTGCTTATGGGATTTTGAGATATTAGTAGCCAGGATCACAGCTGCTCATTCCAAATGTATATCCTTCTTGGCCCAGCCGATCCAGGAGGGGTGGTGTGTTGGTGGGAGGGGTCTGTGACCAGTCAGATATAGGAACAAACGGGCTAGAGGAGGGATTCTTAACCTGGAGCTCAAGAACTTTTTTTTTAAGTTTGATAATTGCACTACAATATAATTGGTTCCTTAACTCTATGTATTTAAAAACATTCTTCTAACAGAGTCCGTAGGTTTCCCCATGCTGCCAAAGGGGGGTTCCCTGACACAAAAATGAAGACTGCTGACCTGAAAGAAGCTGTAAGAATGTCACTCAGAGGCCACGCTCTCATCTCCACTCAATATCCTCATTTTATAGGTGAAGAAACCGAGGCCCACAGACGGTAAGTGATGTGGCCAAGGTCACTCATGTTGGAGTGAAGCCAGGGCCAGGACAGGGACACAGGGGAGGGGATGGAGGGTGAGTTCTGCCAACATTCCTGGTAGCTGATGCCCTGCACTCCTCTTTGGCTTGAGATCTCTGCTCTGGCCCCAGCTTTCCCACTTTCATCTTAGTCCCTTAATTGTGAAATTTTATAAGCTTCCCAAAGACTAGGACTATTTTGTTTCTGTTAAAAATTCATTGTTTGTCTTGGTAGCCCTTAAACTTGTCGCAGTGCTATGAACATAGTAGGGTTTTCAAAAAATTCCTAGGCCATCTAGGTGGCTCAGTAGTTAGAACCCAGGACTCGCAGTCAGGAAGACAGAGTTCAAGTCTTCCTTCCCACTCATATTAGCTGTGCAACCCTAGGGAAGTCATTTAACCTCTGTCTGCCTCAGTTCTCCTTTTCTATGAAATGAGGATAATGTCAGCACCTACCTGCCATGGTTATTGTGAATATAAGAAAAGATGTGTGGAACATCTTGAAAACCTTAACATGTTATGAAAATGTGAGATATATAATATTTAATGATATAATATTATATAATGGCATTATATAATAGTTAATAAAAAATTCCATATAATAGTATTATATATGATATAATAGAATTATACATAATATTTAGGAATAAAATGTTATATATAATAGTATTCTATAATATTTAATGATATATGATATAATAGTATACGCAATATTCAATAATATATTACATAACAGTATTCTATATAATATATTATGTAATAGTGTTATAATGTATTTATATAATAATATGATAGCATTCTATATAATATTATATATTACACACATATTAATATGTATAATATATATTAAATGCATATTGAATTGCCTAGCTATGGTAACCCTGGTCCAGCCTCTGATTTATGATAGATTTGTCTACCACTTTCTTCAATGAACAAAACATTAATTTTCTCTCCCTTCCACATCCTTCCATTAAAAAATAAAAAACCTCTTATAACAAATCTATATAGTTTGGATTTGTCATCTTTGGATATGTCCAAATCTACATATCTCCTTCTGCACTCACTAGATCCCCACCTCTCCAGAAGGGAGCTTTCCCTCTGTCACATTGATTACCCTAATTTCCAGCATATGTTGACCCCTTCCTCCCTGGATCTCCTCCCCCAAACCACCACAGGAGCCACAGGTCAGTCTTCTCCAGGCTAATTTAGAAGTGAGCCACTTCAAGCAATGGAAATATGGTGACCAAACTGGAAAATATTTACTTCAAAGACAAATGGGAAAAACCAGAGAAACCTGGGAGCTAAACAGAAGAAAACTTCATGGGGGAAGAATGATCACTGTAATTAGTATAGATATGGCTTTTGAAAAGCCGTTCTCTTGGCAGTTCAGAAGCGGAAAGAGCTGCCTCCTAAGCAGCTCTCCCTTCTTTCCTCACTAAACTAAGCATGTTGGCCATTGTCTTCCCTTCCTCCCCTACCCCTCTCCTCTCCTCCTTGCTTATTGCAGAGCGAGCCTGAGCTCTTCTAGGAAAGCAGGTGTCCAGGGAGGCGCAGTCCTTCCTCTGGCCACTAGGGGACTGTCAGCCAATACTATTATCATAGAACAAGTCAGAATGGAAGGGTATTCCTTGAGCTTTATTAGCCTAGCTGTTTAGCTTTTCACCTCTAATTGAATTATTCTCTTTCCTGACCTCTGCCACTCAGACCCCCTGGCACCTTTCAAAGCTCAGGTCACATGCCCCCTTCCACACAAAGCTTTCCCTGATTCCTCCAGCTTTTAGGCTCCTCCTTTCCTCAAATTACTGTGGCTTTGCTTTTATATCCATCTATCTACATTGTATATTTTATATATACATATAGAGACATATAGAAATACATATACACATATATATGCATATAAATATATAAACACATATATCTGATCTATTGTACATATATACCTGCTTACATATATTGTACATTTATGTGCGTGTGTGCAATATTGTACAGATAAAGCCATCTAGGTGAGCCCAGTGGACAAAGCACTGTATTAGGAGTCAAGTAGTCCCGAGTTCAAATCCTACCTTCAGATAATTACTAGCTCTGTGGCCCTGGGCATGTTTTTTAACCCTTGTTGGTCTCAGTTTCCCCATCTGTACTGAGATTACCTACCTCCTAGGACGCTTGTGAGGAATGAATGAGATAACATAAGCTAAGCAATTTGCAAACCATTATATTAATGTCGGCCATTGTTATTACATTACCATTATTATAAGTTGTTTCTCCCAAGAGAATGTAATGTCCTTGACAGCAGGATTTGTTTCATTTTTTTATCTTCCTGTTCCCAGCACATATTTAATGCATTTTTCTCCATTCCCTGACTGATCGATCTGCACCTTCTTGTGAGTCAGTGATTTAAATGATGAACACACAGGGCCAAGAGAGGATGCTTTCTGCTAGAGACGATGCTTAAAGTTGACAGGAACATTTTAATGGCTATATTTTAGGGCCAAGCTTCAACCATTTCCAAATCTGCCAAACTGTGCTTTTGTCCAGCTCATCCCTCTCTGTTTACAAGGACAGCACAAGAGACTTTATCAAATTTTTTTCTAAAATCAAAATGTTATAATAAGAAGAAAATTATAGCTCATCATGGACAGAGTGATCACTTCCCCCCGCAAAGTTCCCATCATTTCAGCTTTGGCAGTGAGGTCTTCTTTGTCCATCATGATGGTGCCAAAACTACAGTATGCCTTGTTTCTTCCTCTATTTTTTTTATTTTGAAGATTGAAATTCATCATTTAGATAAGCCAAGAATTTATCACCTGCTCTTCTTTTGGAAAAGAGTAAGCCCCAGCAGATGGCTGGATAATTAGATCCCCTTCCCCTCCCCATCACAATATCACCATGTCTCTGCCAGGTTTGTGATGTATTTCTTGAACTTTTGTCTATTTCCTCTTTCTGTCCAGGTGGTCTGTAGCACATTTCTACAATAATATTTCTTTTCTTTTCTCTCCATTGATCCTTAACTAAATGCATTCCACTATGTTTTCCTTTTCTGATTCCTAGATTTCTTCACATAAACACATTTTATATGTTGCTCTCCAACTCCCTCTTCATCTATTCTATCCATTTACTATTCATTTTAAATAAAGTATACTCTTTAAAAAGTCATATTCCAGTCATGAATCTCATCCCGTAGAGTCTCAGTGATATCCAGGAAGTTGAATTTACCACCTTCTCCATGAAACCTTCTTTCATCCCCCTAATAAGTAATATCCAAAGGTACTGGTCCTCCCTGAACACACTCAACACCTCTAAGGAGGCAGCATTTAATTCCATCAAAAGCAAAGTAAAGCAAAGCTTAGAGAGAGCAGGATTTCTGGCTTAGTAAGAAGGCAGATGAAATTCAGTTTTATTCTGATAGTAACAATCCAAAGCGCTTTTATGATTCCTTGAAAGCTATTTATGGACCAAAAACCTATGGTGCATCACAACTACTCAGTGCTGATGGAACCACATTGATGAGTGATAAGGACATGATCCTCGAGAGATGGACTAAACACTTTCATAGTGCTCTCAACAGACCATCATCAATCGATGCTGAGGCCATTGACCATTTACCTCAGGTTGAAGTCAATCCCTCCTTAGCTGAACTTCCAACTGAAGAAGAGGTTTCGAGGGCCATTAGGCTCCTTTCATGTGGCAAAGCACCTGGTGCTGATTCTACTCCAGCTGAGATTTACAAAGTAGGGAGACCATTGCTCATACAAAAGCTGACTGAAATTTTCCAGGTTATATGGCAAGAGGAGGTTATCCCCCAAGAGTTCAAGGATGCCTCCACTGTCCATCTCTGTAAAGGTAAAAGAAATAGATTGCCCTGCAACAATCACAGGGGGATCCCTCTCTTAGTCACTGCTGGCAAGATTCTTGCTAGAGTCCTTTTCAATAGGCTGATCCTTCACCTGGAAGATGGTCATATACCTGAGAGTCAGTGTGGCTTCAGAAAGGGCCGAGGAACAGTCGATATGGTGTTTGCTGCCCAATGACTACAGGAGAAATGTCAGGAGCAGAATAGAGGTCTGTACGCAATGTTTGTGGGTCTGACCAAGGCCTTTGACATGGTTAGTCGTGAGGGCTTATGGAAAATTATGTCAAAATTTGGTTGCCTGGAGAAGTTCAACAATATTGAACGTCAGCTTCATGATGGCATGTTTGCCTGGGTTCTGGATAATGGACAATGCTCTCGTGCCTTCCCAGTCACCAATGGAGTGAAACAGAGCTGTGTGCTTGCTCCCATGCTTTTTAGCAGGATGTTTTCAGCCATGTTGACAAATGCTTTCAATGAGGATTAACATGGCATCAAGGTACTGATGGTAGGTTCTTCAATTTGAAAAGGCTACAAGCCAAGACCAAAGTGGAGGGAGTGTTGATGCATGATTTTCTGTTTGCAGATGATTGTGCACTTAATGCAGCTTCTGAAGCTGAGATGCAACAAAGTATGGATCAATTCTCTGCTGCCTGTGCTAATTTTGGCCTAATAATTAACACCAAGAAAACACAGGTGCTCCATCAGCCACCACTACACCATCCATACATGGAACCATCCGTTACAACAAATGGAGAAGTTTTGAATGCTGTGGATAAGTTCGTTTACCTTGGTAGTGTACTTTCCAGGGATGTACACATTGACAATGAGGTTGATGCACATATTATCAGAGTTAGCTCAGTGTTTGGGAGGCTCTGAAGAAAAGTTTGAGAGAGAAGAGGTATTAGACTGACTACCAAACTGAAGGTCTACAGAGCCATTGTACTGACCTCATTGCTATATGCTTGTGAAACATGGACAGTCTACTAGTACCATGCCAGGAAATTGAATCACTTCCATTTGAACTGTCTTAGGAAGATTCTGAGGATCACCTGGCAGGATAAGGTGCCAGGCACTGAAGTCCTTGCTCCAGCTGAACTGCCAAGTATTCAAGCTATGCTTCAGAGAGCGCAACTCCAGTGGGCTGGCCATGTTGTTCGAATGCAAAATCTACACTTACCAAAAAGACTATTTTATGGAGAACTTTCATGGGGCAGGTGATCACATGATGGCCAGAGGAAGCGATACAAGGATACTCTCAAGGTCTCTCTCAAGAACTTTGGATTTGACTGTGTAACATGGGAGACATTGGCACAGGACCGCTCAGCATGGCGTGTCCACATCAGAAAGAGTGCTGTGCTCTTGGAGCAAAGCAGAATTGAGACAGCACAAAGTAAAGGCAGGATGAGCAAATTTGGGAAATCCACCCCAAATATTCACATGAACTATCTGTGCCCAACCTGTGGTAGAGCATTCCAAGCTCGTATTGGTCTGATCAGCTGCAGTTGGACAAACTGAAATTTCACTTTACAATAGTGATGTCATTTTGGTCCTCTTCAAAGACGAAGGACAACAACCAACCAACCAAGTATTGCCCTCCATCCTTGAACCCCACATATGCCTGTGTACCTCTGTGATACAGTTACACAAGATTGCATATTATTATTTGTATTTGTTTCTCATCCCACTACTAAGCTCCATAAAGTTAGAGATTGTGTCTTACCTAAATTTTGTGTTTCACTCAAGGTCTTAGCACATCACTTCATGTCCAATTGATGCTTGATGTTTATTGGAAGAATGATTGTGTCACTAATTCCTAAACCTTTTTTTTTCTTAAGAACTAGGAATTGATGATGGGTTCCATCCATCTGGAAATAAGGAGATCTGGACCAGCACTTCTTAAACTATGGGTCAAAACCCCATATGGGGTCGTGAAAAATTGGCAACATAAAAAGTTTCTGGACTCACAAAACCCAAAAATTAATTTAAAAGCAAATATGTAATGAATCCAGGGTCTTTCTGGCAGTGCCCGCCCATGCTGCATCATGCAACTTCAATACAGCTTTGGCTCTGAACACAAAACATGCCCCATGCCCACTTTGCACTGCACATGCCCTCAGGCCATGCAAAAAATGAAAAGGGTCAAGAGTGGAAAAAGTTTAAGAAACCCTGATTATTCTGGAGAGCAAGAAAATTGTGCAAAACTCTTCCATTATTCTAAAGGGCCTCAGGTGTGGAGAAAGTGTTGTAAAGTAAAGTTGTGCAAGCTTTTGCTTACAACCCTTTTTGACCCATATAAACTTGCAGAATAGAATGTCTTTCCAAACATGAAAAACATGAGCCATAGTATAGCTAGGTTCCAGTTACCAGGAACAATGAGTTCACCTGAAGTGGCTGCATTATTCTAATAATGTCTGATTTGGACTGCAAATTTTCTTTGGGCTGCAACAATCACTCTTTTTTACATAGTTCAGATTCTAATGCCTGCCGTCATTTTAGGGGATTCATTATTCCCACTGATCAGTACTTCACTAAATTGTAGCAAGGAGAGAGGACTTGGTCATTGGCAAGATTTTGGAAGTTTCTTCCAAGTCCCCAGGGATGTGGGATGGAGGTTAATGGATGCTAATATCGTTCTCAAGTAACAGCTTAGCCCCTGTACCATGCACCCAACTCAGGTTTTTTCAGGAGTAGATGGTAAGTTTATGCCATAAATCAGTCTGTACAAAAGGTCAAAAGTCACATAGTACCAATTAAATCCTTTTGGCAATAATTCAGCTCCAATCTGGACTGGAGCTGTTTAGTGTGACTGAGAAGGCTTTTGTTTTTTCTAATCAGACCTGGAGAGACAGTTGGAAATTGCCTGGTGCTAACTTCCTTCTCCTCTCCAAGTAATATAAACTCTGGTGTTTTCAGAAAGGGAAAGGGAGGAAAAAGAGAACAAGTGGGAGGAGGAAGAGGAGAGAGAATTTCCCAATAAAATCATGCTCTCTAATGTGCTCCATTACTGCCCGACTACCTTCACCTGCCTCTGATAATCATGGCTCACATTGGCCTTGTTTTAGAGTTGTTTTGTTTACAGGTGTTTTACAGTTTATGGATGTGCTAGGTTTTATTCCCACAACCTTGTGAGATAGGGGAAGGAAGGAAGGAAGGAAGGAAGGAAGGAAGGAAGGAAGGAAGGAAGGAAGGAAGGAAGGAAGGAAGGAAGGAAGGAAGGAAGGAAGGAAGGAAGGAAGGAAGGAAGGAAGGAAGGAAGGAAGGAAGGAAGGAAGGAAGGAAGGAAGGAAGGAAGGAAGGAAGGAAGGAAGGAAGGAAGGAAGGAAGGAAGGAAGGAAGGAAGGAAGGAAGGAAGGAAGGAAGGAATTTCTTTGTACCAGTCATTGTAACAAGCATTAAGGATAAAAAGATATAAAAGAAAATGGCCCAAGTTCTCAAGGAATTTATATTCCAAAAGAAGGACACAACAAATTTTGGAGAATGGAGTCCAGGGAAGGGAAAGTTCTTCGTTTGTTTGTTTTTAACTAGGAAATCTTAGAGAAGGTGAGTGGTGCCACAGGGTAAACAGATGGTCATGCCTTTGACAACACAAGTTATAGCACTGGTTTGATTCCTGTTCCCAGGACAAGAACGAGAGGTAGGAAAGGGAAAGGGGGCGGAGTCAAGGAGGAAGCGGGGATCCACATTGGACAGAGGATGAAGCAGGCTTTATACAGTGGGATAGCCCCTTTTAAGCTCTGTTTGCCTCAGGTTCCTCATCTGTAAAATTAGAATAATAACAGCACCTACTTCCCAGGGTTTTGTGAAAAACTGTAAAGTGCTTAGCACAGTGCTTGGCACAGGGATATATGAATGTTCCTTTTTACTATTATTATTACCATATGAGTTTTTGCACATATAAAGTTCATCCAAGCTAGATGAAATGCCAAAGCTGAATGAATTAATTCCCTAGGCAGGGATTGCTTGGTCTTGGGATGTCCAGATACAGAAGGTACTTGTTCTTGATGGGGAAAAGGGGAGAAATAAGTAGCCATGCAGAAGACAAGACCCCTCCCCCCCCCACATAATAGGATTATCTTTATTTTACAGAGAAGTAAACTGAGACTCAAGAGGGTAAAGAGATTTGTCCACAGCTAGCTGCTGGCAGAAACTCTTGATGATAGAAAATTTTAAAAAGTAGGTGAGACCCAACAATTACGTGGGCTTCCTCAGAGGAGGAATCATTATTTATAAAGCCAAATAGAGCATTAAACCCTAGAGAGGGGTCTGGGACAACAACCTTCTTCCCCATTGCCCCTATGCTAAAACACAAAATCCTCAGCCTTGGAATTTAAAGCCTTCTGCCATATAGTTCCTGCCTCACTTCCCATTATTCCTCAAGCCTCACTATATTCCAGTAAAGCTGGCCTGCTAGCTATTCCCTGCTAGCACTGGCTATGGGCTCGTTCCCCCTCCCCAACCTCCACCAGCACTGGCTAAAGAGGTCCACAAATCTCTGACAGTCCTATCTCCCTTCAGGGTGCCAGTGGTAACCCTGAGGCATTGGTCATAAGGGTTTTCATATTTTGATTCACCCTACTTGGTGTGTTAGCCCAATATCCATCACCAGGTACTATCTCCTCAATGTCATTTAACCAATGAACATCAATTAGCTTTTATAAAAGGATATCTACTGAGGAGGTGTATATATAACACAGACTACCACAGCACGCCAAACCAGGATTGCACTCTCCTCTACCCACCTCAATCTTTGGGGAAAGTGGAATCAAACTTAAGATCATTGCTATGCAACCTTCCTCCACCATCACCAAGTTAACTCCTGGATATGGCATAGCCAATTGATGAGTTCCTCTCACTCTTGATTGTAATGGCAGGCCAGTTAACTGCCAGTGGCAATCCTATATACCCATACTTTCCATCTCCTGCCTCTCAATGACTTTGCACATAATATTTCCTCATGCCCCAAGTGCCCACTCCCTTTAAAACACAGCTCAGCTATCTCCTCCTGTGTAAGTCCTTCTCTGATTCTCCCCTCCCCTAGTTGTTAAAGTTCTCTTTCCCTTGAAATTGCTTTGTATAACTTTATTTATCCTTGTACAGTATAAGACTACTTTCTATCTACTCTGGATTTATCTTAGATGTGATGATGTATGCATATGCTGTCTCCCTCATCAAAATGTAAGCTCCTTGAAGACAGGAACTGTTTTTCCTTTTTTCTTTGTATTTCTAAAGTTTTTTACTGGGCCTAACACAAAGTAAGGTTAATCTGCAGTGTTGATAGATTGGTTTTGTATTCCACACTCCATCTCACTCCCATCCCACAAGAACATTTTTTTTTAGGGTAGAAACTATTTCATTTTTCTCTTTGTATATTCATCACTTCCTCCTGAGCTTTGTAAGTAGTAGGTGCTTAATAGATGCATTTTTTAAATTGAATTGAATTTTTGTTTTAATATGCCTGTGACCCCAAATCTAGACCTTTGGGCTTACTTTGAAGATAACACTTGGACTCCCTCCCTCACTGGCTGATCAGGAGGAAATCACTTTGCAAACCAGGGAGAATCATAAGCTCTTGTGATTGTTATAGTTCCATCATGCAGACTCTCAATGGAAGAATGGGATTTTCTGCCTCCTGCTCAAAGACCAAACTCTCATGGTGTTGCTAGTCAAGTGTGTGAAAGTGACCACCTAGACAAATGCCAGAACCCTGAGCACTGCCTTGTGGCATGCCTGGCCAGCAACAATCCCTGTTGTATCTAAGTGCTCATTCCAGCTTTAATAACCTTTTCCCTCAGTTCCAGGACCCTTGATGAATCACCCCAGTCAACTGCCGGGACACCTACTGGATGTCAACAGCTGATAGACCGCAGGCCCCCTACTGCTGACCTTAGAGCTGCCAGCTTCATCAAACCCTGTCAGCTACAAAACCCAGTGAACCATTCTTTGCCTCTGTCAAAGTTGCTCACTGCTGCTTAACAAATTTCCAGCCTGAGCTGGGAGGCTCAGATTTTAATCCTGGCTCTCAGAGAGCCCCAAGCCCATCCACAGAGCTGTCACATATTATTTAGAGGATGCTGAAAAGACTGTTAGGTATTTACTAAGGTCTCATTCAAGTCCTAGAGGATACTCAGAGTGGTCAGTGGGATTCATCTGCTTAAATCTTTCTAACCACAGGGAAACCCATTTCAAAGCTTCAGATTTTTCCTGAAATATAGTAAAATGGAGAGAATCCTGGATTTGGAGTAAAGCAAAAAGGAATTTTAAATCCAGTCCTGCCACTTACTAATCACATGATCATGTGTCTTAGAATCTCTGACATGATCCTTCAGGTATTCCAGCAAAGTCTACAGCCCTTTTTTCAGAATAATTCTTTTAATTATAGAAATAAAATGCATAGAATTCCAAAGGAAGCCAATCGCACTTTCAGTTACATTGGAATACAGCTATCATTTTTTTAAAAATTTATGGAAAACTAGGTTAAGAACTCCTAAATGAGAGAATTTCTAAGGTCCTTCTAGGTCTAACTCTACATATCCTATGAACCTAAGTCAAAGTGCTTTAGTCCTATAAGTCAAATTTTGAAGAAAATCAAATAGCTTCTAACTTCAGCTTAACAATGTTTAGACAATTACGATGTGCCAGATAAAGAAAGAAGAAAAGGAAGCAGTGACTGCCTTGAAGGAGCTTGCATTCTCATGGAATGGGGTAATATGGAAGTAAAGAAATAAAATGCCTACACAAGGCAGTTTCTATTTAATTAAATCATGTTTTTCAATTATCAGAAATCTATTTTCTCTCCTTTATAAATCCTTTTATTAAACAGATTTGTTCTGTGAAGTTTGGATTCGGTCAAAGGACTGTTCTTGAGGAACTAGAGAGCCACGTGTGTGCTCGAGGCCACAGGTTGCCCACCCCTGGTTCATACCTACTTGCATTCTGCCTTTCCTTCTTTAAATGCACCTCCCATGGTGATGGAAAGAGCAGAGTCTGAGCCAGGATGAGTGTACTTGAGAGATTTGGGTCATAATGATGAGCTATACTGGTGACCTTCCAATCTCCCCACCAAAGGCCAGATACTAAGACATCAGCACAGTCTGGCAGAAACGGAGCCAAAGCATAAATAAAAAAGATGTCTGAAATTGTCAAGATAAGGGCTGAAAAAAAGGCAATGTATCTTGGGAGAGAAAAGGGTACTCTGACACCAGGCTCAAACCCCTAAATCCCATCTAGCACCAATAAGGATAGAAAGCCTTGTTTCTACTGGAAGCCCAGTAATTCAACAGCTATCACAAATATTTAATCATTTGTCCACTCTGCTAAGTATCTGTTATCAAGTGGAAGTGACTTGAAATCCATTTGGGACAAGTGAGAATGGAACTGGTAGGAAACCACTAGAGCTGTTTCTTTTTAAAATATTTTATTTGCATTTAAAAGAAAATTAGAGGTAGCCATAGCAGAAAGTATAGAGATGACTTTGAAGTCAGGAAGGCCAGGGTTCAAGTCCTCCCTTTGACAAATACTGGCTGTGTGACTCTGGAAAAAATTCCCTAACCTCTCAGGGCTCCAGGCAACTCTGTAAGACTTAGTTGCAGTGCAGGGGCTGATCTGTGGCATTTCCTCCTCTGGGAGTTCCCAATACCAATGAAATCAAAGGTCTAGTCCCTAGCCCTATCTTTTTCAACATCCCTATCACTTCTCAAGGACTCTCCCGTTCTCCCCCACCCTCAGTAGAATACTCCCTTGTAACAAATCTGTACAACCAAGCAAAAAAGCCCAACATGTTGATGACAACTAAAAATATAATGTCTCATCCTACCACTGTGGTCTGCCATATCTCTACTGAGAAGCAGGAGGTATATTTCAATACCTCTGAAGCCATTTATCGGAGTCCTGAAGGCTTTCATTGTTGTTTGCCTTTGTATTACCATGTATATTTTTCTCGTAGTTCTGGTTAAGTATGCCTGCATCTGTTCGTGCAAATTTTCCCAAATTTTTCTGCATTCTCCATATTGATAATTTCTTATGCCACAATAAAGTTCCATTGCATCCATAGATCACAATTTATTCAATCATGACCCAGTCAACAGACACTTTTCATCCAGTTCTTTATACTATAAAAGAAAAAGTATATTACTATAAATATTTGTGTACATATAGGACATCAGAGAAACTTCAGGAGAATTCTGAACTCTGATAGGACTTGGAAGCAAAAGACACATGGTAAAGAGATAAACTCATATGATTCAAAATAAGAGCCACATTTTTAGGAAAGATCTCCATGAGCTGGAGAAAATAGAGAAGAAAGTGACCAGGACAATGAAGAGTCTTGAAGTCACACCAAACTCAAATCATTTATAGGAACTGAGGGTGACTAATTTAGGGGAGAGAAGACTTAGATTGTCTTTAAATATTTGACAGGATTTCATGTGGAAGATTAGATTTACTCTGATCGATCTCAGAGGGTAGAGGTTGTGAAAGGGAAGATTTAGATCAAGAAAGTTTCCTAACAATGAGAGATATCTGAAAGGAGAATAGACTGACTTCCACTGTACCAAATCTGTAGTCTGCACAGGAGTGGGAATCAGCTGTTTTGAGTCCACAGGAAATTTATCGACAAAGCTGCTATCAGTCACTCACTGGAGGGAAGGGAGGGGAGATCTTTGGAGCACCTAATGTTTGTATGGGGATTGCAGTGGTGGAGTGTTGATCAACATGCAATGAAAGACAAGCAAGAGTCTCAGATTTCAGCCAGGAATTCTAAATTAACTCTGCCTATAACATTAACATTGCCAGAAGAGAAAGACCAACCTGGGTTGGGAAAAATGCTGAGTCTAGAAGAGAAAATGGGCAGACTGTCTACCTATGCAGAACATGTCAACATACACAGAACAGAGAAATGCACACCAACACAAACAAGAGGGGAACAGGAAGAAACAGAGAGAAGAGACAGGGGAAAAAAGGAAAGGGGGAAGGGGAGAGGAAAGACAGATTGAGAAAGGTCATGGGAAGAAAAGTATGCTGCCTCTTTTTTTAAGTACACAAAAGAGTAGTAGCTGAGGCTTAGGGGGGTGGTTTTGTGAAAACTGGAATGTCCCAGCAAAAGTATGTGGGAGCAACTGAAATATAAATGTCAGGTTTCGTTTTTCTTAAAAAATTAGAATTTATACCCCAGGGAGCTCAAAGACAGAGAACAGCTCCACATGTAGCCAAAACATTTGTAGCAAGCACTTTTGTTGTAGCATAGAAGTGGAAAGAAAGTGGGAATTGTTTGGTCATGTCTAATTCTTCATGACCCCATTTGGGGTTTTCTTGGCAAAGATCCTGGAGTGGTTTGCCATTTCCTTCTTGAGCTCATTTTACAGATGAGGAAACTGAGTTAAGTGACTTGCCCAGGATCACACAGCAAGTAAGTGTCTGAGGCCAGATTTGAACTCAGGTCTTCCTCACTCCACGTCTGGTGCCCTATTCACTACACCACCTTACCACCCTAACAAAATGGGTGCCCACTGACTAAGGAATGACTGAACAAATATATGAAGGCAATAGAATTTTCTTATGCTACACTATCAATCGATCAACCAAAAGGCATTTATTAAGTATCAACTATGTGCCAGGGACAACGGGAAACACTGAAGATACAAAGACAGTAACTGCATAGTGCCTACCCTTATGGCCACTCTACATCTTATCAGGAAAGACAATATATACATATTTGTGTATACAAAATACGTATATATGTACATATGTAATTATGGAAAGTGATTTTCACAGTGGGAGGCACCAGCAACTGGAGATGGGAGGCATCAGGAAAGGTTTCACATAGAAGGTGGCCCCTTGAGCTGAGCTTGAAAGGAAACTAGGGCTTTTAAGAGACAAAGTTGAGTAGGAGGGATCTCCAGCCATGAGAGAGTCACACTTCTACCCAGGAGATGGGAGATTGAATGTTGTATGTAAGAAACAGCAAGACAACCCATCTGGCTAGACTGAAGAATGAATGAAGGGAAATAGTACTGAGCAATAACCTAGGAAATATAGGTTGGAGATGGGTTTTGAAGGACTTTAAATGTCAAACAAAGGAGTCTGTATTTGATCCTAGAGGTGACAGGAAACAACTGGAACAGGAATGACACAGTTGGATGTGTGGTTGGTTCAACAAGATGATTTTTAGCAATTACATGGAGGATGGATTAGAGAGGAGAGAGACTTGAGGAAAGCAGATCATTAGGAGGCCATTGTTCATAGTCCCAGGCCTAAATTAGGGATGATAACATGTGAGCCGAGAGAAGGGGAAAGATCTGAGAGAGGTGGAAGAGGTAGAAACAACAAACTTGGCAGCAGATTAGGCACAGAGTGAGAAAGGAGAGTTGAGAATGACTCCATGGTGTAACAGGAGGAGAGGAGGAGGAGGAAGAGGAGGAGGAGGAGGATGACTATGATGGAGAAGGAGGAGGAAGGGGTGAAGAAGGAGAAGAAAAAAGCATCAAATCCCAAAATGCAGTTTCTGTTTCAAAAAACATCATATTCATAAACCACCATACCATTTATAAATACCATACCAGGAGTTAAGAGACCTGAGTTTTAATCCTGGTTCCTACCACTAATTAATAGTGTGATTTTGAATACATTTACTCCTCTTCATTTCAGTTTCCACATCTGTAAAGTGAAAGGACCAGATGATCGCTAAGGTCCCTTCTGTAATTCTATAACTTTTTTAAGTTCCACAAAGCAAACTTTTATTAATATATGTCTAAGGGAGTTTGACAGAGTTGACCTATCTCTGAAAGTGTTTCTGTTTTTATCACATGGTAATGGAGCACTTGCCCAGAACAACTGGAAACGGTCAGTCGTCAGGTTTA
Organism: Bettongia penicillata ogilbyi; assembly: GCA_023548195.1. Taxonomy (NCBI): domain Eukaryota; kingdom Metazoa; phylum Chordata; class Mammalia; order Diprotodontia; family Potoroidae; genus Bettongia; species Bettongia penicillata. The sequence continues at coordinate 430,771 of JAJHZJ010000721.1, forward strand.
TCACCTATGAGAAGCCCAGATTCACCTAACAATACCAAAAAGTGAAACTATTTGGAAGCATTGTAATTTCATAACTTATCTAAAAATAACAAAATCCAGAAGGGTATTCTGGGCAGCCAAGCACCTTAAATTCTCATAAACAAGATTGAAATGAAAGAAACCAAGACCAGAAGATAGAAATTATCTGCTAACAGAAGGCATTCCTAGACCTTTTAACCAAATACGTCTTTTTGGACAGTTCTTTTATGAAATAGTAGCTTCCAGGAAATCTGTTGATGAATAGCCTTCAAATATAGGTTTTATCAGAATAAATGCTCATAACATCAGTTCACATTCATCTATTTTACAAGGTGTATTCCTCACAACAACCCTGTGAGGCAGATTGTCTGAGTATTATTATGTCTTCATTTGATATTTCAGTCATACCTGACTTCATGACTCCATCTAGAATTTTCTTGGCAGAAACACAGTTTGCAATTTCCTTCTCCAGGTCAAATTTTTACAAATGAGGAAACTGAGGCAAATAGGCAAACAGACCTTGAGACTCGTCCAAGGTCATAAGCTAGTAAGCATCTGAGGGCAGATTTGAATTTAGGTCCTCATGATTCCAGGTCCAGTACCCTATCCACTGTACCTCCTAGTTACCCATTCATTCGGCAAATTAAGATAGTAAAACACAAAGAAAGAAAGTGGCTCATCCGTAGTGTCGCAGCTAAGTGTTGGAGCAGGAACTCAAACATAAATTTCTGGCTTCAAGTTCATATTTCCTCTCTTTAGCCTGAGTCTTTGCTATTTCCCGTTCAGTGGAGACATGAATACTTTGTATATACTAATCTACGTACATGGTGTCCACCCTATGTTTTTTGAGGACAAGGACATCTCTAGAACTTGGCAAAGTGCCTGACCAATACTTGGTGTTCAATATGTATTTATTGGCTGATTGCTTGATTAATTGGCTATATGGGCAGCATGCTTCTTTCCTTTTTCCACCTTATTAAGTTCAGGGAATACTGAGCAGTACTGCTTGGTTGCAAAATTATCTGGGCCGCTAGATGGAGGAAGGAAAGAGATGAGGAAAGAAAGGAGACCAACGAAAGTTTATTGCAATCAAGTCCATGAAAGAAATGCCGAGGGTCTGAGCTAAGGTGGTGGGCAGGTGAATGGAGGGAAGGGGGTGAGAGATGTGGTGGAGAGTGAATACATTGGACATGGTGGGGATGAGGGGGATAAAAAGTCAGAGAAGGCTCTAAGGTTATGAACTCTGGTGATGCAGAAGATGAAAGTGCCCTAAACAGAAAGGAGGATGTTGGAAATTTGGCAGTTTTAGAAGGAGAAAAGATGAGTTCATTCTGGAGCAGGCTGTTTGAAATCTCAACAGTGATTTGAGGGGATTTGAGACTGGAATTCTGATGGGAGATTAGAATGGGATAAAAACATGATTTTGGTAGCCAACTAATGACTCAGTAATGCCAGGCAATGAATGTTTTTCTGCCTTGGCAGATCATGAAGACTGTCTACTAGACTGTCATTAATGTGGAGATAGTATCACCACTAATATAATAAGGAATCCCTGAAATCAATCCATCAACATGCATTTTAACACACTAGGTGTCAGAGACTCTACCAAGTACTGAGATACAAAGAAAAAGCAAACACGGGTCCCATCCTCCAAAGGCTTACATTCTAAAGAAGGAAATAGCATGAAGGAACAGAGAGAGATAAAGATATGTAAAGACAGATATAGCCAGATATATGTAGAATAGATGGAAAGTAACCTGAAAAATTCCCTCTGAGATCACTTTTCATTTACACTGTCCAGGTCTCATTTGCATAATTTTTTTGCATATTGTCTCTCCCATTACAAGGCTGTGTTTTTGCACAGTGCCTGATACTTAGTAGGTTCTTAGTAAATGCCTTTTGACTCACTATTGATCAAGAAAAGGGTTAAAGGTCATAAGGTAGAGGGAAAGAAAATGATAAAAGATTATAATCAGGCAAATTAATTTCATTGTTTCGAACATAGAAGCAGAACTTTTGTGTGTGCTAGCAGGATTGAGGGCATGCTTCTTCCTAGTGTACAGCTGAGATGGACTTAAGGAGCAGCTCATGGGAGTTAAGTACGTAAAAGAACAAGAGCATTAAAGGTATTTGAGGAAGCATCACTGTGTATGTTGAAATGCCCTAGAATGACAGAAGGAATTAAAATAGAGATGGGGACTTGAGAAAGGAGGGAGAATCACCTAGGATCAATAATGACCTCTAGGATATAGATTGTGTGATAATTTGGATGGCAAAGCCCTTAAAGGAGAAGTTGCTAAGTAATAGCAGGAAATGGAAGGTCTAGAAGTGTTCAAAGGGGATCAAGGAGTATTGCTCCTCCCAGACCATCATTGAATTGAAAAGTAAAAGTGTAGCTCATAATAGATAGTGTCCTCAAAGATGGAATGTCCTCATTGCATCTTTGAGAGAAAAGAGCCAGTAATTAACTTCTCAGTTTCCCAAATCAGTTTTTTAAGACTCTGAATTACAGGACATTTATAGATTTGTATTGATACGAAGATGGCGGAGTAGAAAGACTCACGTATGCTAGCTCCGAACCCACAGCCCATGGATTTAATGTAAGAAGAGCTCCCCACAAGTTCTGGATCACTGCAGGGTGTGCAGAAACACAGTAGAAGAGATTTCCATTCCAGAGAGCCCTGGAGAGCCGTCCTCAGGGTCCCTTGCGCCCCGGAAAGCAGAGTCCACCCCAGCACTGCCCTGGCCACGCAACCAAGAGGAACAGATCGGAGGAGGCTTCAGGGATGAAATCTCTGGCAGCCGGGAAAGTCCCTCCGCCCACAGACGCTACAGGTCAGTGAGAGAGACGTCTAGGCTGGCCCAGAGGGGAGCGGGGTGTCTCCGAGGCTCGGGCCCCCTCAGGAGGAAGCGGCAGAGGCAGGGACAGGAAGCAGTGGAGGCAGAGGCAGGGGCAGCGGCAGAGGCAGCGGTGACCCCCCCCCCAAGAATCCCCAAGCAGATAGGATCTTCATTACGGAAAGTCTCTGCATAAACCACCTGAAGGAGCGGAGACTGGGAGGTGGCCCTGCCCCCACCCACCCCATTCATGAAGGTCTCTGCATAAAGCCCCTGAGGGAACTGAGCCTGGGAGGTGGCCCTGCCCCCACCCCAGCACCAGAACTTAAGCTCACAGTGAATAGCAGCTGCACCTGCACCCCGGAAAGCCCATTTGAATCTCAGACCCCAAGCACTAGCTGGGCGGGTCTAGGCAGGGGTGGACAGGAATCTCAGAAGTCAAGTAACTGGCTGGGAAAATGCCTAGAAAAGGGAAGAAAAATAAGACTATAGAGAGATTTTTTGAGGAGGTGCAAATGTTCCCACCTTTTAATTCTGATGACGAGGAAATATTCTTACCATCAGGGAAGGATGTGGAGGGCGGGGCCTCTGTATCCCAGACATCCGAGGTGGATGTCCGGTGGGCTCAGCCCTTGGAAGAGCTCAAAAATGATTTTGAAAAGCAAGTTAGACAGGTGGAGGAAAAACTGGGAAGAAAAATGAGAGAGATGCAAGAAAAGTATGAAAAATGGGTCAATACCTTGGTAAAGGAGACCTAAAAAAATGCTGAAGAAAATAACACCTTGAAAAATAGGCTCACTCAATTGGCAAAAGAGGTTCAAAAAGCCAATGAGGAGAAGAATGCTTTCAAAAGCAGAATTAGCCAAATGGAAAAAGAGGTTCAAAAGCTCATTGAAGAGAATAGTTCTTTCAAAATTAGAATGGAACAGATGGAATCTAATGACTTTCTGAGAAACCAAGAAATCACCAAACAAACCAAAAGAATGAAAAAATGGAAGAGAAGGTGAAATATCTCATGAGAAAAACAACTGACCTGGAAAATAGATCCAGGAGAGACAATTTAAAAATTATGGGACTACCTGAGAGTCATGATCAAAAAAAGAGCCTAGACATCATCTTCCATGAAATTATCAAGGAAAACTGCCCTGACATTCTACAACCAGGGGGCAAAATAAGTATTGAAAGAATCCATCGATCACCGCCTGAAAGAGATCCAAAAAGAGAAACTCCTAGGAACATTGTGGCCAAATTCCAGAACTCCCAGCTCAAGGAGAAAATCTTGCAAGCAGCTAGAAAGAAACAATTCCAGTATTGTGGAAATACAATCAGGATAACACAAGATCTAGCAGCTTCTACATTAAGGGATCGAAGGGTGTGGAATAGGATATTCCAGAAGTCAAAGGAACTAGGACTCAAACCAAGAATCACCTACCCAGAAAAACTGAGTATAATACTTTAGGGGAAAATATGGTCTTTTAATGAAACAGAGGACTTTCAAACATTCTTGATGAAAAGACCAGAGCTGAAAAGAAAATTTGACTTTCAAACACAAGAATGAGAAGAAGCATGAAAAAGTCAACAGCAAAGAGAAGTCATAAGGGACTTACCAAAAGTGAATTGTTTACATTCCTACATGGAAAGACAATATTTGTAACTCTTAAAACTTTTTCAGTATCTGGGTAGTTGGTGGGATCACACACACATGTACACACGTGCACGCACACACACATACACACATGCATGCACATACAGAGATGGAGAGCACAGAGTGAATTGAATAGGATGGGACCATATCTTAAAAGAAATTCAGGTAAATGGTGAGAGAGAAAGGTAGGGGGAGGAAAGAGGGTGAAATTGAATGGGGTAAATTATATGTCATTTAAGAGGCAAGCAGGAGACTTTTTAGTGGAGGGAAAAAGAGGAGAGCTGAGAGAAAAAAAAACAAGAAGTTTACCCTTATCACATTTGACTAAAAAAAGGAATAAAATGCACACTCATTTTGGTATGAAAACCTATCTTACAGTATAGGAAAGTGGGGGAGAAGGAGATAAGCAAGGGGGGGGGGATGATCGAAGGGAGGGCAATGGGAGGAGGGAGCAATTTGAAGTCAACACTTGGGGAGGGACAGGATCAAAAGACAGAATAGGAACAATTAGGGGCAGGATAGGATGGAGAGTAATTCAGTTAGTCTTACACAACACGACTATTATGCAAGTCATTTGCAAAACTACACAGATATGGCCTATATTGAATTGCCTGCCTTCCCAAAGGGAATGGGTGGGGAGGGAGGGATGGGGAGAAGTTGGAACTCAAAGTTTTAGGAACAACTGTTTAGTATTGTTGTTGCTACTAGGAAATAAGACATACAGTTAATGAGGAATAGAAAGTCATCTTGCCCTACAGGACAAAAGAGAAGATGGGGACAAGAGAAGGGAGGGATGATAGAAGAGAGGACAGATTGGTGATAGGGGTAATTAGAATGCTCTGCGTTTTCAGGTGGGGGAGGGGAGAAATGGGGAGAAAATTTGGAACCCAAAATTTTGTGGAGATGAATGTTGAAAACTTAAATAAATTTAAATTTAAATAAATAAATAATGAACTGTCTGCATAAAACTTTACCTTTTGCAATAAACCTTGATTAGCTGTAAAAAAAAAAAAAGAAATAACACTGTCAAGTCACAATGAGTGGGCTAAATTACAGAATGCCACTCATTCACTCAACAAACATTCTGTTAAACACTTAGTGTGCTCATATCGTGGGGTATAAAGATGTATATATGATTAAATGATAACATTAAAGAAGTGGCATTAGTATCTGCTTTGCTGCTTCACCCTAAGGATCATGGGACTTTTAAATTTGATTTGCAGCTAAAACCTCTATATGTATCATCTTTTCTATTAGAATAGGAGCTCCCTGAGAGCAAGGACTATGTTCCTTTCTATTTGTATTCCCAGTGCTTAGCAAATAGTAATGCTTAATTAATGCTTTATTCATTCATTCATTTGACATATATTTTGTTTCAAGGAGTTTACAAATGAATAGGGAGGGAGAACCACCAAAAAATACCATTAAGCAGGAGTGAATGAGATAAAGTGCAAAAGAAAAGTCCAAGCAAGATGGATGAGTATTTGAAGAAGGAAAAAAGTCTTTTATTCAATGGAAGAGGAAGGGAAATGTCAAAAGAGGGCTTGGTGGAGCAGGTAACATCTGCATTGTCCCTTTCAAGGAAAGGATTTCAAACAATCCAAGGAGTTCACATTTAATAAATAGAAAATAAGGATTCGTTGGAAGGTTTTAATGCAACCGCGGCATGACAGGTAGGAAAGAAAATGGCCCTATGGAAAGGGCTCTGTAGTCAGACAGCCTGGGTTTAGGACCTGATTCTGACACTTGAAACTTGTGTGACCTTAGAGACTTAGTTTTCTTGTCTGTAAAAAGAAGCTGTTGGACCAGATGACCTCTGAATTCCCTTGCAGCTATAACTCTGTGATGGTATGATAACACAATTCAACATTTCACATACACACACACACACATCTCCATGTATTGAGTAGACAGATTATAATCCATCACTGGACTGAATTCAAATTTTTTTTCGAGTTTGGTTCATCTACCAGGAATTGAGCATATTCTTTAAGAATTGAGCATCACCCTCATGCCTTTGATTCCACATCAAGTCCAAGTCTTCTAAGCTTCAATGTCTTGCAAGTACCCACTAATGGGTTTTCTTTGTCCATTGTACCTATTGTGTTTATGTCAAATATTTTTCTCTTTTGAAAGGCTCGAGTGATCTATCCTTGGATTAGACATTTAGAGCTAGAAAGGATCTTAGACCCTTATTTTACAGATGAGGAAACTGAAACCTAGAGAAATTAGGTGTCCTACAAAGATCATACGATGATAGCAGAAAGGTGGATTTGAACCTTGGTCCTTCCAATCCAAACTGAATACTTTTCTTACTCTACCACATGGTATCTACACAGAAAACTACGTCTATGTACAAATGTTCCTCTACATACATGACATTGGCAAGAAGCAGAAATCAGGAACGTCAGCTGGTTGATATTCCCCATAACTACAGTTTAAAATTGGACAATGGGAATAACTGGAGGAGAAGATGGGTGTCGCCTACCACCCATGAGCGTGAACTTGGAAGTTATGTCTCATGTTATCTCAGGATGCTCCTGGGCCACCACTTCTGCTGGTTCGCTCCTTTATGCCTTGGCAATCTCCAGTAGGTTGGGTAGCCTTGGCTCATGGGGTGGAAGACTCTGCCACTTTGCTCATGATTGCCCTATACCCAGAATGCTAGTTGCCATCCTGCAGCCCTGATGAGAAAGATCAGGTGGGATATGTTTGGAAGTCAAAACTGTTTTCTCATCTTAGACAGGGGGACTGCTGCAGAACAGCTGCCCCCAAAGTTCATTAGCTCAGCCATTTTCTGCTTTGCTTTTGTTTGTTCAAAATACACAAAAGTAATTAGAAGAGACAAGGATGGGCAATAACCCCTGGGCCAAATTACCCTGTTTTAATTCGAAGATGCTTTTGAATTGGTCAAGCTCAAATAATTAATTTTAAAACTGGCAGTTTCCTGATAGGTTTGGGGGAGGGGATTGGAATGCGCACATTAAGGAGTACGATGAGTTGTGTGTGTTTTGTTTTGTTTTGCTTTGTTTAAATCAAGGCCTAACTCTCTGAAGAAAGAACCTCCATAAGTCCCAGTATAGAAATTATTTGGCCAGCTCTTACTGCCCAGAAGCTAATAAACCAACTATGTATGAGTTTAAAAGAGGAAACCCTCGCCAAGCTAAGACTAGCATCCTAGGTTTGGCTATTTTCTTTCTCAGTTGTTTTTACAGGCTTTTACAAAACCTTTGAGTACAATTACTTTAATCAGATCATATGAAAGATGAATCAGGTTTCAGGATTTATTCCACTCTGTTAATTGAACTCATTCCTGAAAGGCCTGGGAAGCACTAAAGCACTGGAGTGAGACGTTGGAAATTAGCGATTTCAATAGGAGAATCATGAACTTTGGCAAAGAAAACATTACCCATCACTGGCAGTCATGGAAAAACCTCTTGCAGAAACCAAATAAGATTAATGAAGGTGAAATGAAGAAAAACAACATCTTTCAAAGACACCATGAATCTTATTTTTCAAGAGACAAAAGAAGAGGAAGAGATTTTTTTAACAGTTTACAGACATCCACTAAATCTTTCAATACAGTGATCGTGGATTTCATAACTTGTCAATAAACCTCAAGGGATCTGTCCCCTGGAGGAAAGATAAGTTGGCAACTGTTTTCTCCTCTCCTGATCATCCCATAGGTATGAAGCTGTGCAATTCTGTACCATTGACTAGAACTTTTTGAAAATGCTTGTTCCCCAGAAGGGCAGTGAGACAACTTCCTCAAAGTAGGCAAACTGGCTGAGGATCTGAGAGAACAAAGAAACAGAGATCCATACACTGCCCTTGAACTCCTGGCACTATGTATGCAGCTCCCCCTTGACATCAGCACACACTCTGCCTTGAATTGAGGGAGTGGGGAAGACGGTGGAGAGGGACGTTTGGAGCTGTGACTAAAACTGCTAAAGAAAGATAATAGTGAATCCACAACGCTTCTCTGCATGTCAGCGAATAAGCACAATTATCAGGACTTTTTTCTTGCGTGGGGGGTGGGTTTCCACTTTTTTTGCAGTCCTCATTTTCTCCAGGAGGTCAAGCTAACCAGGATCATTTCTCAAATCTGAATCTTGCCAACAACCCAGTTTAGGATAATGACACATGCAGGATTTGAGGCTGCCTGTAGACACTACCACCAGCAGGAAGGTCTGCACTGGGATAATGGCAGGTATGAAACTGGGGATGAGAGCAATAGCTTGAGAATATTAAGCTTCCTATGGAGACAAAAATGAATGAAAAAAGGGGATTCTGCTGTATTGTGTACCTAGATGAAAAAAGGAAGGAAATTATTTAAAAGCAGGCAGCATCAGATTGATTCTGATAAACGTGGAATCAATGCCTCACAGCCCCAAATAGGCAGTAAAAGCAGCAATATAAAGTAAAGGAGTAGGTGAATGAAGTGGTAGTAGGGAGACCGGTAGGGGAAATAGTAGAAAGAGAGTTTGGACCTGGCATCAGGAAGACCCGAGTTCAAATTTGACCTCAGATAGTTACTAGCTGTATGACTCTAGACAAGTCATGTAACTTCTGTCTCAGTTTCTCATCTATAAATTGGAGATAATAATAGCAGCTAGTTCTCAGATTTGTGGTAAAGATAAAAATGAGCTAATATTTGTCAAACACTTTGCAAACCTGAGAGCCTCATATAAATGCTGGCTTTTATTTTTACTAAGGGTCAGAGCTGACATCAACAAATGTATGGAGAAGTATTCAAAGAAGGTGGTGATCACCGAAACCATCACCAGCTACCCTAAAAGAAGAGTTGGAATAGCCAGGTGCAGATGCTCCAGCAAGCTGCCTTGTGGGATGGAGAGTGGCCTTCTATTGAAAGGAGATCACTGTTAGCATGTACAATATGACCATGACCAGCCACACACAACAACTGATTTTTACTTCGTCCTTTGCCATCTGTTATGATGAATGTGGATTTGTATAAATTATATTGATTTTTTTTGGATCATTTCATGTTAAATTCTTCAAAAATTAATCTCTTGTGATTGTTTTTTAAATGTAATAGGCACTGAATAAATGTTTGTGGAATGAATGTATAGAGAGTCTGAATTTAGAGAGTAAAGGGACCTTAGAGAAAGATTATCTTGTCCAATCCCTTCATTTTCTACATGAGGAAACTGAGGGCTAAAGAGATTTGAGTTACCCGAAGTTATAGGCAATATAATCACCCATATATTATATGATGCATATATAGGTGTATGCATATATAATGTTTGCATATACATGTGTATACATGTACATACATGTATATGTATAGATATGCACATGATAGGGCAGCTAGGTGGTGTAGTGGATAGTGTGACGGACCTAGAGTCAGGAAGACCTGAGTTCAAATCCAACTTCAGACAATTACTCTCTGTATGACCCTGGGCAAGTCACTGAACCCCTATTTGTCTCAGTTTCCTCATTTGTAAAACGAGTTGAAGAAATAAATGGCAAACTGTTCCAGTATCTTCACCAAGCAACCCCAAATGGGGTCATGAAGGGTCACGCACAACTGAAACAACTAACCAGCCACAATGATGCCCATGATGTCACCCTTCCATAACTAGGAATTTTAGCTCACTCCTAAAACTGGTAGGTGAATTCATTAACTAGTTGCCAATGACTAAACAGGTGCCTGGCATTGACTAGAGTTACGAACATAGGATGCTAAAATCAGGGAAAACACTGCTCCCACAACTCTAGGCTCCAGCACATCCCCGTCTGGCACAAGCTGTGCAATTCTGAACACATGGGGACCATCTCTATCTGCATCCTGGGATGATCAGATTACCCTGAGCTGTAAGAACTAATGTGCTCTAGATCAGTGTGGGGGAAACCAGACAAAGTCCAGGATCTTCCTCCTGGCAGAGATGTGTGGGGAGGCTCCAGGAACATCTACTGGGATTGTCCACCAAACAATGGGCCTTGCGTGTCTCCTTTCTGGCTCCTGTCTCTCCACTTAGGCCTTCTTACCAGAGCATCTTGGGGAAAGTGTAAACTCAGAGTTGAACCACTGCCACTTCCAAATTTTCTTGTTACTTTCATAATATTTTCATTGCAACGTATCTAAGCAAACTAAAGGAGACAAGAGACTCAAGGTGGCATTGTGGACAAAGAAAGAGACTTGGAGTCAGTAAGACCTGAGCTCCAGTCCTGCATGGTGTGTGACCCTGGGAAAGTCACTTACCTATACCCCAAGTAACTCTCTAAACTACAGACAAGTTGTCTGCCTGCATTAGTGGAGGGAATTTCCAGATGGGTATTACAAGATGGGGAAATGGTTGTTGTAAGATGCTGAGACAAAAGTCCTCTGGTGACCAACCTGAACTAGGCCTGTCTTCACATGACAGACATTTTTGAGGTCTCTTCAGAAGCTTCTCTTGTTTGGCTGGACCTGTCCATAGCCTTGGAGAACCTACTCCCCATGTATGACAAGGTCCTACTCTTGACCACAATCTAATGAAAAATCATTCCTCCAGATCTGTTTGTTCTGCTTCATGGACCAAGGAACTCAATCAGCTGAAGCACTAAGCTGGTCCTCCCTGTACACCAGGCAGATGTGTTATGCTCTTGGACCTAAAGAAACTCGTTCGTCCAACATGGGTCTTTGACCCTTCTCTAGGATTTAGTCTTGGAGAGTTATCTAAGGGCACTTATAAGTTAAGTGACTTGCCCAAGATTACCCAGCCAGCATGTCAGAGAGGTGGGTTGAGTGGGATACACTGCTCTAAGCCCTGCAGATATGAAAGCAAAAGGGAAGCAGTAAGCTGCCCTAAAACAATCTATATGCATTGGGGGAGACAATACGTACACAATATACACAATATGAATTCAAAAGTTGCTTTGAGAGGAAGTTCTTGGCAGCTCAGGACAGAGATCCAGCCAAAGCTGGATTAAATAAGGTGGCCCTTGAAGGAAATAGAAATTCTAAGAATCAGAGGTGAGGAGGGAGCAATGAGAGACAGAGAACGCGCCTTGGAATCAGAAAGAGTTGAGTCAAAAATTCCTCTCTCTGACATTGGGATATTTGCTCTGTGACCCTGGACAGCTCTCGGGGGCCCAGGCAGTCCTCTCAGGCCATAAGCTGCAGAACCCTTGTTGATCATCCTTGGTAGAGGAAGTTACTTCACTGGAAACTCTATAAATCGATGCAATCACAGGCCAGATCAAAATTTTTTTATTGTAACATTTTTTTAAATGAAGAAGAGTTAATAGGTTGTCTCAGGAAATCATTATTTTCAAAAGGTTCTATTCACTCCTTAGTCCAATAAGATTTTCGTTCTGGAAATAGTCGGTTTGTGAGTTAGATTGACTGTCAAACTACATCTACTCCCACATGGAAAGTTTTTGACAGTATTTTCTTGTGCAATTGTGTTCACTTTAAAAAGAAAGATTAAGAAAATTTCCTGAAAGTTACTCTGAGTTATGTCTATAATGCAATGGAAAAGAAAAAAGACATGGGAGGAAGGGACATTCAGAAGGTGGCTAAAAAATGGAAAACCACTTCCCTACGCTTCAGATGCTTTGTTTTTCAGATGTGAGAATGAAGGGGACTGCATTGGTTTGGCTGGTAGGATAGATAATAAGTAATCTGATTAAACAGCAGCTTGAAAAACATGTAGCAGTTTGGAAGCAAAAGGTTCCCATTTGGGCAGGGTCAGCATGATGGCTTAACCTTTTAAGGCAGATAAATTGAGTTCTCAGTCTGTTCCTGATTTAGCAAGCTCTGTGGGGGTCTTCGGGATGAATCTCTAACTGGCTGAAGCTCTATCTGCTTTGTATCAACAGCCCAGCCTCATGAGGGCCTTCCATAACTGTTTCTAGAGGACACACACACACACACACACACACACACACACACACACACACACACACACAAGCAATTGAAGTCAGTGCATCAGTTGCTAATTTCATCCATAAGGTCTTGAGTAACTGGGCAATTGATTCTTTTTCAATGAAGTGATTTTCTCTTTTTAATTGAATGGAGCAGTTATCAATGTATCAGATAGACATCGAGGTCTTTCATGAATTTTCCCCTCAATCAACAGTCTATAATCTTGTCCCACTGGTCTAATGGCCTGTGTTGTGTTCTCTTGAGATTCACAGGGGCAAAAATCACCTCTAGAAATGAGAAATTAAATATTTCTGCAGGTATAAAAGCTCTTTGAAAAGTCTGGGGATTTTTTAATC
>JAJHZJ010000721.1:446773-609273 GCA_023548195.1 Bettongia penicillata ogilbyi
CCTTCTGCCATATAGTTCCTGCCTCACTTCCCATTATTCCTCAAGCCTCACTATATTCCAGTAAAGCTGGCCTGCTAGCTATTCCCTGCTAGCACTGGCTATGGGCTCGTTCCCCCTCCCAACCTCCACCAGCACTGGCTAAAGAGGTCCACAAATCTCTGACAGTCCTATCTCCCTTCAGGGTGCCAGTGGTAACCCTGAGGCATTGGTCATAAGGGTTTTCATATTTTGATTCACCCTACTTGGTGTGTTAGCCCAATATCCATCACCAGGTACTATCTCCTCAATGTCATTTAACCAATGAACATCAATTAGCTTTTATAAAAGGATATCTACTGAGGAGGTGTATATATAACACAGACTACCACAGCACGCCAAACCAGGATTGCACTCTCCTCTACCCACCTCAATCTTTGGGGAAAGTGGAATCAAACTTAAGATCATTGCTATGCAACCTTCCTCCACCATCACCAAGTTAACTCCTGGATATGGCATAGCCAATTGATGAGTTCCTCTCACTCTTGATTGTAATGGCAGGCCAGTTAACTGCCAGTGGCAATCCTATATACCCATACTTTCCATCTCCTGCCTCTCAATGACTTTGCACATAATATTTCCTCATGCCCCAAGTGCCCACTCCCTTTAAAACACAGCTCAGCTATCTCCTCCTGTGTAAGTCCTTCTCTGATTCTCCCCTCCCCTAGTTGTTAAAGTTCTCTTTCCCTTGAAATTGCTTTGTATAACTTTATTTATCCTTGTATAGTATAAGACTACTTTCTATCTACTCTGGATTTATCTTAGATGTGATGATGTATGCATATGCTGTCTCCCTCATCAAAATGTAAGCTCCTTGAAGACAGGAACTGTTTTTCCTTTTTTCTTTGTATTTCTAAAGTTTTTTACTGGGCCTAACACAAAGTAAGGTTAATCTGCAGTGTTGATAGATTGGTTTTGTATTCCACACTCCATCTCACTCCCATCCCACAAGAACATTTTTTTTAGGGTAGAAACTATTTCATTTTTCTCTTTGTATATTCATCACCTCCTCCTGAGCTTTGTAAGTAGTAGGTGCTTAATAGATGCATTTTTTAAATTGAATTGAATTTTTGTTTTATATGCCTGTGACCCCAAATCTAGACCTTTGGGCTTACTTTGAAGATAACACTTGGACTCCCTCCCTCACTGGCTGATCAGGAGGAAATCACTTTGCAAACCAGGGAGAATCATAAGCTCTTGTGATTGTTACAGTTCCATCATGCAGACTCTCAATGGAAGAATGGGATTTTCTGCCTCCTGCTCAAAGACCAAACTCTCATGGTGTTGCTAGTCAAGTGTGTGAAAGTGACCACCTAGACAAATGCCAGAACCCTGAGCACTGCCTTGTGGCATGCCTGGCCAGCAACAATCCCTGTTGTATCTAAGTGCTCATTCCAGCTTTAATAACCTTTTCCCTCAGTTCCAGGACCCTTGATGAATCACCCCCAGTCAACTGCCGGGACACCTACTGGATGTCAACAGCTGATAGACCGCAGGCCCCCTACTGCTGACCTTAGAGCTGCCAGCTTCATCAAACCCTGTCAGCTACAAAACCCAGTGAACCATTCTTTGCCTCTGTCAAAGTTGCTCACTGCTGCTTAACAAATTTCCAGCCTGAGCTGGGAGGCTCAGATTTTAATCCTGGCTCTCAGAGAGCCCCAAGCCCATCCACAGAGCTGTCACATATTATTTAGAGGATGCTGAAAAGACTGTTAGGTATTTACTAAGGTCTCATTCAAGTCCTAGAGGATACTCAGAGTGGTCAGTGGGATTCATCTGCTTAAATCTTTCTAACCACAGGGAAACCCATTTCAAAGCTTCAGATTTTTCCTGAAATATAGTAAAATGGAGAGAATCCTGGATTTGGAGTAAAGCAAAAAGGAATTTTAAATCCAGTCCTGCCACTTACTAATCACATGATCATGTGTCTTAGAATCTCTGACATGATCCTTCAGGTATTCCAGCAAAGTCTACAGCCCTTTTTTCAGAATAATGCTTTTAATTATAGAAATAAAATGCATAGAATTCCAAAGGAAGCCAATCGCACTTTCAGTTACATTGGAATACAGCTATCATTTTTTTAAAAATTTATGGAAACTAGGTTAAGAACTCCTAAATGAGAGAATTTCTAAGGTCCTTCTAGGTCTAACTCTACATATCCTATGAACCTAAGTCAAAGTGCTTTAGTCCTATAAGTCAAATTTTGAAGAAAATCAAATAGCTTCTAACTTCAGCTTAACAATGTTTAGACAATTACGATGTGCCAGATAAAGAAAGAAGAAAAGGAAGCAGTGACTGCCTTGAAGGAGCTTGCATTCTCATGGAATGGGGTAATATGGAAGTAAAGAAATAAAATGCCTACACAAGGCAGTTTCTATTTAATTAAATCATGTTTTTCAATTATCAGAAATCTATTTTCTCTCCTTTATAAATCCTTTTATTAAACAGATTTGTTCTGTGAAGTTTGGATTCGGTCAAAGGACTGTTCTTGAGGAACTAGAGAGCCACGTGTGTGCTCGAGGCCACAGGTTGCCCACCCCTGGTTCATACCTACTTGCATTCTGCCTTTCCTTCTTTAAATGCACCTCCCATGGTGATGGAAAGAGCAGAGTCTGAGCCAGGATGAGTGTACTTGAGAGATTTGGGTCATAATGATGAGCTATACTGGTGACCTTCCAATCTCCCCACCAAAGGCCAGATACTAAGACATCAGCACAGTCTGGCAGAAACGGAGCCAAAGCATAAATAAAAAGATGTCTGAAATTGTCAAGATAAGGGCTGAAAAAAAGGCAATGTATCTTGGGAGAGAAAAGGGTACTCTGACACCAGGCTCAAACCCCTAAATCCCATCTAGCACCAATAAGGATAGAAAGCCTTGTTTCTACTGGAAGCCCAGTAATTCAACAGCTATCACAAATATTTAATCATTTGTCCACTCTGCTAAGTATCTGTTATCAAGTGGAAGTGACTTGAAATCCATTTGGGACAAGTGAGAATGGAACTGGTAGGAACCACTAGAGCTGTTTCTTTTTAAAATATTTTATTTGCATTTAAAAGAAAATTAGAGGTAGCCATAGCAGAAAGTATAGAGATGACTTTGAAGTCAGGAAGGCCAGGGTTCAAGTCCTCCCTTTGACAAATACTGGCTGTGTGACTCTGGAAAAATTCCCTAACCTCTCAGGGCTCCAGGCAACTCTGTAAGACTTAGTTGCAGTGCAGGGGCTGATCTGTGGCATTTCCTCCTCTGGGAGTTCCCAATACCAATGAAATCAAAGGTCTAGTCCCTAGCCCTATCTTTTTCAACATCCCTATCACTTCTCAAGGACTCCCGTTCTCCCCACCCTCAGTAGAATACTCCCTTGTAACAAATCTGTACAACCAAGCAAAAAAGCCCAACATGTTGATGACAACTAAAAATATAATGTCTCATCCTACCACTGTGGTCTGCCATATCTCTACTGAGAAGCAGGAGGTATATTTCAATACCTCTGAAGCCATTTATCGGAGTCCTGAAGGCTTTCATTGTTGTTTGCCTTTGTATTACCATGTATATTTTTCTCGTAGTTCTGGTTAAGTATGCCTGCATCTGTTCGTGCAAATTTTCCCAAATTTTTCTGCATTCTCCATATTGATAATTTCTTATGCCACAATAAAGTTCCATTGCATCCATAGATCACAATTTATTCAATCATGACCCAGTCAACAGACACTTTTCATCCAGTTCTTTATACTATAAAAGAAAAAGTATATTACTATAAATATTTGTGTACATATAGGACATCAGAGAAACTTCAGGAGAATTCTGAACTCTGATAGGACTTGGAAGCAAAAGACACATGGTAAAGAGATAAACTCATATGATTCAAAATAAGAGCCACATTTTTAGGAAAGATCTCCATGAGCTGGAGAAAATAGAGAAGAAAGTGACCAGGACAATGAAGAGTCTTGAAGTCACACCAAACTCAAATCATTTATAGGAACTGAGGGTGACTAATTTAGGGGAGAGAAGACTTAGATTGTCTTTAAATATTTGACAGGATTTCATGTGGAAGATTAGATTTACTCTGATCGATCTCAGAGGGTAGAGGTTGTGAAAGGGAAGATTTAGATCAAGAAAGTTTCCTAACAATGAGAGATATCTGAAAGGAGAATAGACTGACTTCCACTGTACCAAATCTGTAGTCTGCACAGGAGTGGGAATCAGCTGTTTTGAGTCCACAGGAAATTTATCGACAAAGCTGCTATCAGTCACTCACTGGAGGGAAGGGAGGGGAGATCTTTGGAGCACCTAATGTTTGTATGGGGATTGCAGTGGTGGAGTGTTGATCAACATGCAATGAAAGACAAGCAAGAGTCTCAGATTTCAGCCAGGAATTCTAAATTAACTCTGCCTATAACATTAACATTGCCAGAAGAGAAAGACCAACCTGGGTTGGGAAAAATGCTGAGTCTAGAAGAGAAAATGGGCAGACTGTCTACCTATGCAGAACATGTCAACATACACAGAACAGAGAAATGCACACCAACACAAACAAGAGGGGAACAGGAAGAAACAGAGAGAAGAGACAGGGGAAAAAAGGAAAGGGGGAAGGGGAGAGGAAAGACAGATTGAGAAAGGTCATGGGAAGAAAAGTATGCTGCCTCTTTTTTTAAGTACACAAAAGAGTAGTAGCTGAGGCTTAGGGGGGTGGTTTTGTGAAAACTGGAATGTCCCAGCAAAAGTATGTGGGAGCAACTGAAATATAAATGTCAGGTTTCGTTTTTTCTTAAAAAATTAGAATTTATACCCCAGGGAGCTCAAAGACAGAGAACAGCTCCACATGTAGCCAAAACATTTGTAGCAAGCACTTTTGTTGTAGCATAGAAGTGGAAAGAAAGTGGGAATTGTTTGGTCATGTCTAATTCTTCATGACCCCATTTGGGGTTTTCTTGGCAAAGATCCTGGAGTGGTTTGCCATTTCCTTCTTGAGCTCATTTTACAGATGAGGAAACTGAGTTAAGTGACTTGCCCAGGATCACACAGCAAGTAAGTGTCTGAGGCTAGATTTGAACTCAGGTCTTCCTCACTCCACGTCTGGTGCCCTATTCACTACACCACCTTACCACCCTAACAAAATGGGTGCCCACTGACTAAGGAATGACTGAACAAATATATGAAGGCAATAGAATTTTCTTATGCTACACTATCAATCGATCAACCAAAAGGCATTTATTAAGTATCAACTATGTGCCAGGGACAACGGGAAACACTGAAGATACAAAGACAGTAACTGCATAGTGCCTACCCTTATGGCCACTCTACATCTTATCAGGAAAGACAATATATACATATTTGTGTATACAAAATACGTATATATGTACATATGTAATTATGGAAAGTGATTTTCACAGTGGGAGGCACCAGCAAATGGAGATGGGAGGCATCAGGAAAGGTTTCACATAGAAGGTGGCCCCTTGAGCTGAGCTTGAAAGGAAACTAGGGCTTTTAAGAGACAAAGTTGAGTAGGAGGGATCTCCAGCCATGAGAGAGTCACACTTCTACCCAGGAGATGGGAGATTGAATGTTGTATGTAAGAAACAGCAAGACAACCCATCTGGCTAGACTGAAGAATGAATGAAGGGAAATAGTACTGAGCAATAACCTAGGAAATATAGGTTGGAGATGGGTTTTGAAGGACTTTAAATGTCAAACAAAGGAGTCTGTATTTGATCCTAGAGGTGACAGGAAACAACTGGAACAGGAATGACACAGTTGGATGTGTGGTTGGTTCAACAAGATGATTTTTAGCAATTACATGGAGGATGGATTAGAGAGGAGAGAGACTTGAGGAAAGCAGATCATTAGGAGGCCATTGTTCATAGTCCCAGGCCTAAATTAGGGATGATAACATGTGAGCCGAGAGAAGGGGAAAGATCTGAGAGAGGTGGAAGAGGTAGAAACAACAAACTTGGCAGCAGATTAGGCACAGAGTGAGAAAGGAGAGTTGAGAACGACTCCATGGTGTAACAGGAGGAGAGGAGGAGGAGGAAGAGGAGGAGGAGGAGGATGACTATGATGGAGAAGGAGGAGGAAGGGGTGAAGAAGGAGAAGAAAAAAGCATCAAATCCCAAAATGCAGTTTCTGTTTCAAAAAACATCATATTCATAAACCACCATACCATTTATAAATACCATACCAGGAGTTAAGAGACCTGAGTTTTAATCCTGGTTCCTACCACTAATTAATAGTGTGATTTTGAATACATTTACTCCTCTTCATTTCAGTTTCCACATCTGTAAAGTGAAAGGACCAGATGATCGCTAAGGTCCCTTCTGTAATTCTATAACTTTTTTAAGTTCCACAAAGCAAACTTTTATTAATATATGTCTAAGGGAGTTTGACAGAGTTGACCTATCTCTGAAAGTGTTTCTGTTTTTATCACATGGTAATGGAGCACTTGCCCAGAACAACTGGAAACGGTCAGTCGTCAGGTTTATCACCTATGAGAAGCCCAGATTCACCTAACAATACCAAAAAGTGAAACTATTTGGAAGCATTGTAATTTCATAACTTATCTAAAAATAACAAAATCCAGAAGGGTATTCTGGGCAGCCAAGCACCTTAAATTCTCATAAACAAGATTGAAATGAAAGAAACCAAGACCAGAAGATAGAAATTATCTGCTAACAGAAGGCATTCCTAGACCTTTTAACCAAATACGTCTTTTTGGACAGTTCTTTTATGAAATAGTAGCTTCCAGGAAATCTGTTGATGAATAGCCTTCAAATATAGGTTTTATCAGAATAAATGCTCATAACATCAGTTCACATTCATCTATTTTACAAGGTGTATTCCTCACAACAACCCTGTGAGGCAGATTGTCTGAGTATTATTATGTCTTCATTTGATATTTCAGTCATACCTGACTTCATGACTCCATCTAGAATTTTCTTGGCAGAAACACAGTTTGCAATTTCCTTCTCCAGGTCAAATTTTTACAAATGAGGAAACTGAGGCAAATAGGCAAACAGACCTTGAGACTCGTCCAAGGTCATAAGCTAGTAAGCATCTGAGGGCAGATTTGAATTTAGGTCCTCATGATTCCAGGTCCAGTACCCTATCCACTGTACCTCCTAGTTACCCATTCATTCGGCAAATTAAGATAGTAAAACACAAAGAAAGAAAGTGGCTCATCCGTAGTGTCGCAGCTAAGTGTTGGAGCAGGAACTCAAACATAAATTTCTGGCTTCAAGTTCATATTTCCTCTCTTTAGCCTGAGTCTTTGCTATTTCCCGTTCAGTGGAGACATGAATACTTTGTATATACTAATCTACGTACATGGTGTCCACCCTATGTTTTTTGAGGACAAGGACATCTCTAGAACTTGGCAAAGTGCCTGACCAATACTTGGTGTTCAATATGTATTTATTGGCTGATTGCTTGATTAATTGGCTATATGGGCAGCACGCTTCTTTCCTTTTTCCACCTTATTAAGTTCAGGGAATACTGAGCAGTACTGCTTGGTTGCAAAATTATCTGGGCCGCTAGATGGAGGAAGGAAAGAGATGAGGAAAGAAAGGAGACCAACGAAAGTTTATTGCAATCAAGTCCATGAAAGAAATGCCGAGGGTCTGAGCTAAGGTGGTGGGCAGGTGAATGGAGGGAAGGGGGTGAGAGATGTGGTGGAGAGTGAATACATTGGACATGGTGGGGATGAGGGGGATAAAAAGTCAGAGAAGGCTCTAAGGTTATGAACTCTGGTGATGCAGAAGATGAAAGTGCCCTAAACAGAAAGGAGGATGTTGGAAATTTGGCAGTTTTAGCAGGAGAAAAGATGAGTTCATTCTGGAGCAGGCTGTTTGAAATCTCAACAGTGATTTGAGGTGATTTGAGACTGGAATTCTGATGGGAGATTAGAATGGGATAAAAACATGATTTTGGTAGCCAACTAATGACTCAGTAATGCCAGGCAATGAATGTTTTTCTGCCTTGGCAGATCATGAAGACTGTCTACTAGACTGTCATTAATGTGGAGATAGTATCACCACTAATATAATAAGGAATCCCTGAAATCAATCCATCAACATGCATTTTAACACACTAGGTGTCAGAGACTCTACCAAATACTGAGATACAAAGAAAAAGCAAACACGGGTCCCATCCTCCAAAGGCTTACATTCTAAAGAAGGAAATAGCATGAAGGAACAGAGAGAGATAAAGATATGTAAAGACAGATATAGCCAGATATATGTAGAATAGATGGAAAGTAACCTGAAAAATTCCCTCTGAGATCACTTTTCATTTACACTGTCCAGGTCTCATTTGCATAATTTTTTTGCATATTGTCTCTCCCATTACAAGGCTGTGTTTTTGCACAGTGCCTGATACTTAGTAGGTTCTTAGTAAATGCCTTTTGACTCACTATTGATCAAGAAAAGGGTTAAAGGTCATAAGGTAGAGGGAAAGAAAATGATAAAAGATTATAATCAGGCAAATTAATTTCATTGTTTCGAACATAGAAGCAGAACTTTTGTGTGTGCTAGCAGGATTGAGGGCATGCTTCTTCCTAGTGTACAGCTGAGATGGACTTAAGGAGCAGCTCATGGGAGTTAAGTACGTAAAAGAACAAGAGCATTAAAGGTATTTGAGGAAGCATCACTGTGTATGTTGAAATGCCCTAGAATGACAGAAGGAATTAAAATAGAGATGGGGACTTGAGAAAGATCACCTAGGGATCAATAATGACCTCTAGGATATAGATTGTGTGATAATTTGGATGGCAAAGCCCTTAAAGGAGAAGTTGCTAAGTAATAGCAGGAAATGGAAGGTCTAGAAGTGTTCAAAGGGGATCAAGGAGTATTGCTCCTCCCAGACCATCATTGAATTGAAAAGTAAAAGTGTAGCTCATAATAGATAGTGTCCTCAAAGATGGAATGTCCTCATTGCATCTTTGAGAGAAAAGAGCCAGTAATTAACTTCTCAGTTTCCCAAATCAGTTTTTTAAGACTCTGAATTACAGGACATTTATAGATTTGTATTGATACGAAGATGGCGGAGTAGAAAGACTCACGTATGCTAGCTCCGAACCCACAGCCCATGGATTTAATGTAAGAAGAGCTCCCCACAAGTTCTGGATCACTGCAGGGTGTGCAGAAACACAGTAGAAGAGATTTCCATTCCAGAGAGCCCTGGAGAGCCGTCCTCAGGGTCCCTTGCGCCCCGGAAAGCAGAGTCCACCCCAGCACTGCCCTGGCCACGCAACCAAGAGGAACAGATCGGAGGAGGCTTCAGGGATGAAATCTCTGGCAGCCGGGAAAGTCCCTCCGCCCACAGACGCTACAGGTCAGTGAGAGAGACGTCTAGGCTGGCCCAGAGGGGAGCGGGGTGTCTCCGAGGCTCGGGCCCCCTCAGGAGGAAGCGGCAGAGGCAGGGACAGGAAGCAGTGGAAGCAGAGGCAGGGGCAGCGGCAGAGGCAGCGGTGACCCCCCCCCCAAGAATCCCCAAGCAGATAGGATCTTCATTACGGAAAGTCTCTGCATAAACCACCTGAAGGAGCGGAGACTGGGAGGTGGCCCTGCCCCCACCCACCCCATTCATGAAGGTCTCTGCATAAAGCCCCTGAGGGAACTGAGCCTGGGAGGTGGCCCTGCCCCCACCCCAGCACCAGAACTTAAGCTCACAGTGAATAGCAGCTGCACCTGCACCCCGGAAAGCCCATTTGAATCTCAGACCCCAAGCACTAGCTGGGCGGGTCTAGGCAGGGGTGGACAGGAATCTCAGAAGTCAAGTAACTGGCTGGGAAAATGCCTAGAAAAGGGAAGAAAAATAAGACTATAGAGAGATTTTTTGAGGAGGTGCAAATGTTCCCACCTTTTAATTCTGATGACGAGGAAATATTCTTACCATCAGGGAAGGATGTGGAGGGCGGGGCCTCTGTATCCCAGACATCCGAGGTGGATGTCCGGTGGGCTCAGCCCTTGGAAGAGCTCAAAAATGATTTTGAAAAGCAAGTTAGACAGGTGGAGGAAAAACTGGGAAGAAAAATGAGAGAGATGCAAGAAAAGTATGAAAAATGGGTCAATACCTTGGTAAAGGAGACCTAAAAAAATGCTGAAGAAAATAACACCTTGAAAAATAGGCTCACTCAATTGGCAAAAGAGGTTCAAAAAGCCAATGAGGAGAAGAATGCTTTCAAAAGCAGAATTAGCCAAATGGAAAAAGAGGTTCAAAAGCTCATTGAAGAGAATAGTTCTTTCAAAATTAGAATGGAACAGATGGAATCTAATGACTTTCTGAGAAACCAAGAAATCACCAAACAAACCAAAAGAATGAAAAAATGGAAGAGAAGGTGAAATATCTCATGAGAAAAACAACTGACCTGGAAAATAGATCCAGGAGAGACAATTTAAAAATTATGGGACTACCTGAGAGTCATGATCAAAAAAAGAGCCTAGACATCATCTTCCATGAAATTATCAAGGAAAACTGCCCTGACATTCTACAACCAGGGGGCAAAATAAGTATTGAAAGAATCCATCGATCACCGCCTGAAAGAGATCCAAAAAGAGAAACTCCTAGGAACATTGTGGCCAAATTCCAGAACTCCCAGCTCAAGGAGAAAATCTTGCAAGCAGCTAGAAAGAAACAATTCCAGTATTGTGGAAATACAATCAGGATAACACAAGATCTAGCAGCTTCTACATTAAGGGATCGAAGGGTGTGGAATAGGATATTCCAGAAGTCAAAGGAACTAGGACTCAAACCAAGAATCACCTACCCAGAAAAACTGAGTATAATACTTTAGGGGAAAATATGGTCTTTTAATGAAACAGAGGACTTTCAAACATTCTTGATGAAAAGACCAGAGCTGAAAAGAAAATTTGACTTTCAAACACAAGAATGAGAAGAAGCATGAAAAAGTCAACAGCAAAGAGAAGTCATAAGGGACTTACCAAAAGTGAATTGTTTACATTCCTACATGGAAAGACAATATTTGTAACTCTTAAAACTTTTCAGTATCTGGGTAGTTGGTGGGATCACACACACATGTACACACGTGCACGCACACACACATACACACATGCATGCACATACAGAGATGGAGAGCACAGAGTGAATTGAATAGGATGGGACCATATCTTAAAAGAAATTCAGGTAAATGGTGAGAGAGGAAGGTAGGGGGAGGAAAGAGGGTGAAATTGAATGGGGTAAATTATATGTCATTTAAGAGGCAAGCAGGAGACTTTTTAGTGGAGGGAAAAAGAGGAGAGCTGAGAGAAAAAAAAACAAGAAGTTTACCCTTATCACATTTGACTAAAAAAAGGAATAAAATGCACACTCATTTTGGTATGAAAACCTATCTTACAGTATAGGAAAGTGGGGGAGAAGGAGATAAGCAAGGGGGGGGGATGATCGAAGGGAGGGCAATGGGAGGAGGGAGCAATTTGAAGTCAACACTTGGGGAGGGACAGGATCAAAAGACAGAATAGGAACAATTAGGGGCAGGATAGGATGGAGAGTAATTCAGTTAGTCTTACACAACACGACTATTATGCAAGTCATTTGCAAAACTACACAGATATGGCCTATATTGAATTGCCTGCCTTCCCAAAGGGAATGGGTGGGGAGGGAGGGATGGGGAGAAGTTGGAACTCAAAGTTTTAGGAACAACTGTTTAGTATTGTTGTTGCTACTAGGAAATAAGACATACAGTTAATGAGGAATAGAAAGTCATCTTGCCCTACAGGACAAAAGAGAAGATGGGGACAAGAGAAGGGAGGGATGATAGAAGAGAGGACAGATTGGTGATAGGGGTAATTAGAATGCTCTGCGTTTTCAGGTGGGGGAGGGGAGAAATGGGGAGAAAATTTGGAACCCAAAATTTTGTGGAGATGAATGTTGAAAACTTAAATAAATTTAAATTTAAATAAATAAATAATGAACTGTCTGCATAAAACTTTACCTTTTGCAATAAACCTTGATTAGCTGTAAAAAAAAAAAAAGAAATAACACTGTCAAGTCACAATGAGTGGGCTAAATTACAGAATGCCACTCATTCACTCAACAAACATTCTGTTAAACACTTAGTGTACTCATATCGTGGGGTATAAAGATGTATATATGATTAAATGATAACATTAAAGAAGTGGCATTAGTATCTGCTTTGCTGCTTCACCCTAAGGATCATGGGACTTTTAAATTTGATTTGCAGCTAAAACCTCTATATGTATCATCTTTTCTATTAGAATAGGAGCTCCCTGAGAGCAAGGACTATGTTCCTTTCTATTTGTATTCCCAGTGCTTAGCAAATAGTAATGCTTAATTAATGCTTTATTCATTCATTCATTTGACATATATTTTGTTTCAAGGAGTTTACAAATGAATAGGGAGGGAGAACCACCAAAAAATACCATTAAGCAGGAGTGAATGAGATAAAGTGCAAAAGAAAAGTCCAAGCAAGATGGATGAGTATTTGAAGAAGGAAAAAAGTCTTTTATTCAATGGAAGAGGAAGGGAAATGTCAAAAGAGGGCTTGGTGGAGCAGGTAACATCTGCATTGTCCCTTTCAAGGAAAGGATTTCAAACAATCCAAGGAGTTCACATTTAATAAATAGAAAATAAGGATTCGTTGGAAGGTTTTAATGCAACCGCGGCATGACAGGTAGGAAAGAAAATGGCCCTATGGAAAGGGCTCTGTAGTCAGACAGCCTGGGTTTAGGACCTGATTCTGACACTTGAAACTTGTGTGACCTTAGAGACTTAGTTTTCTTGTCTGTAAAAAGAAGCTGTTGGACCAGATGACCTCTGAATTCCCTTGCAGCTATAACTCTGTGATGGTATGATAACACAATTCAACATTTCACATACACACACACACACATCTCCATGTATTGAGTAGACAGATTATAATCCATCACTGGACTGAATTCAAATTTTTTTTCGAGTTTGGTTCATCTACCAGGAATTGAGCATATTCTTTAAGAATTGAGCATCACCCTCATGCCTTTGATTCCACATCAAGTCCAAGTCTTCTAAGCTTCAATGTCTTGCAAGTACCCACTAATGGGTTTTCTTTGTCCATTGTACCTATTGTGTTTATGTCAAATATTTTTCTCTTTTGAAAGGCTCGAGTGATCTATCCTTGGATTAGACATTTAGAGCTAGAAAGGATCTTAGACCCTTATTTTACAGATGAGGAAACTGAAACCTAGAGAAATTAGGTGTCCTACAAAGATCATACGATGATAGCAGAAAGGTGGATTTGAACCTTGGTCCTTCCAATTCTTACTCTACCACATGGTATCTACACAGAAAACTACGTCTATGTACAAATGTTCCTCTACATACATGACATTGGCAAGAAGCAGAAATCAGGAACGTCAGCTGGTTGATATTCCCCATAACTACAGTTTAAAATTGGACAATGGGAATAACTGGAGGAGAAGATGGGTGTCGCCTACCACCCATGAGCGTGAACTTGGAAGTTATGTCTCATGTTATCTCAGGATGCTCCTGGGCCACCACTTCTGCTGGTTCGCTCCTTTATGCCTTGGCAATCTCCAGTAGGTTGGGTAGCCTTGGCTCATGGGGTGGAAGACTCTGCCACTTTGCTCATGATTGCCCTATACCCAGAATGCTAGTTGCCATCCTGCAGCCCTGATGAGAAAGATCAGGTGGGATATGTTTGGAAGTCAAAACTGTTTTCTCATCTTAGACAGGGGGACTGCTGCAGAACAGCTGCCCCCAAAGTTCATTAGCTCAGCCATTTTCTGCTTTGCTTTTGTTTGTTCAAAATACACAAAAGTAATTAGAAGAGACAAGGATGGGCAATAACCCCTGGGCCAAATTACCCTGTTTTAATTCGAAGATGCTTTTGAATTGGTCAAGCTCAAATAATTAATTTTAAAACTGGCAGTTTCCTGATAGGTTTGGGGGAGGGGGATTGGAATGCGCACATTAAGGAGTACGATGAGTTGTGTGTGTTTTGTTTTGTTTTGCTTTGTTTAAATCAAGGCCTAACTCTCTGAAGAAAGAACCTCCATAAGTCCCAGTATAGAAATTATTTGGCCAGCTCTTACTGCCCAGAAGCTAATAAACCAACTATGTATGAGTTTAAAAGAGGAAACCCTCGCCAAGCTAAGACTAGCATCCTAGGTTTGGCTATTTTCTTTCTCAGTTGTTTTTACAGGCTTTTACAAAACCTTTGAGTACAATTACTTTAATCAGATCATATGAAAGATGAATCAGGTTTCAGGATTTATTCCACTCTGTTAATTGAACTCATTCCTGAAAGGCCTGGGAAGCACTAAAGCACTGGAGTGAGACGTTGGAAATTAGCGATTTCAATAGGAGAATCATGAACTTTGGCAAAGAAAACATTACCCATCACTGGCAGTCATGGAAAAACCTCTTGCAGAAACCAAATAAGATTAATGAAGGTGAAATGAAGAAAAACAACATCTTTCAAAGACACCATGAATCTTATTTTTCAAGAGACAAAAGAAGAGGAAGAGATTTTTTAACAGTTTACAGACATCCACTAAATCTTTCAATACAGTGATCGTGGATTTCATAACTTGTCAATAAACCTCAAGGGATCTGTCCCCTGGAGGAAAGATAAGTTGGCAACTGTTTTCTCCTCTCCTGATCATCCCATAGGTATGAAGCTGTGCAATTCTGTACCATTGACTAGAACTTTTTGAAAATGCTTGTTCCCCAGAAGGGCAGGACAACTTCCTCAAAGTAGGCAAACTGGCTGAGGATCTGAGAGAACAAAGAAACAGAGATCCATACACTGCCCTTGAACTCCTGGCACTATGTATGCAGCTCCCCCTTGACATCAGCACACACTCTGCCTTGAATTGAGGGAGTGCGGAAGACGGTGGAGAGGGACGTTTGGAGCTGTGACTAAAACTGCTAAAGAAAGATAATAGTGAATCCACAACGCTTCTCTGCATAAGTCAGTGAATAAGCACAATTATCAGGACTTTTTTCTTGTGTGTGGGGGGGGTGGGTTTCCACTTTTTTTGCAGTCCTCATTTTCTCCAGGAGGTCAAGCTAACCAGGATCATTTCTCAAATCTGAATCTTGCCAACAACCCAGTTTAGGATAATGACACATGCAGGATTTGAGGCTGCCTGTAGACACTACCACCAGCAGGAAGGTCTGCACTGGGATAATGGCAGGTATGAAACTGGGGATGAGAGCAATAGCTTGAGAATATTAAGCTTCCTATGGAGACAAAAATGAATGAAAAAAGGGGATTCTGCTGTATTGTGTACCTAGATGAAAAAAGGAAGGAAATTATTTAAAAGCAGGCAGCATCAGATTGATTCTGATAAACGTGGAATCAATGCCTCACAGCCCCAAATAGGCAGTAAAAGCAGCAATATAAAGTAAAGGAGTAGGTGAATGAAGTGGTAGTAGGGAGACCGGTAGGGGAAATAGTAGAAAGAGAGTTGGACCTGGCATCAGGAAGACCCGAGTTCAAATTTGACCTCAGATAGTTATTAGCTGTATGACTCTAGACAAGTCATGTAACTTCTGTCTCAGTTTCTCATCTATAAATTGGAGATAATAATAGCAGCTAGTTCTCAGATTTGTGGTAAAGATAAAAATGAGCTAATATTTGTCAAACACTTTGCAAACCTGAGAGCCTCATATAAATGCTGGCTTTTATTTTTACTAAGGGTCAGAGCTGACATCAACAAATGTATGGAGAAGTATTCGGTGGTGATCACCGAAACCATCACCAGCTACCCTAAAAGAAGAGTTGGAATAGCCAGGTGCAGATGCTCCAGCAAGCTGCCTTGTGGGATGGAGAGTGGCCTTCTATTGAAAGGAGATCACTGTTAGCATGTACAATATGACCATGACCAGCCACACACAACAACTGATTTTTACTTCGTCCTTTGCCATCTGTTATGATGAATGTGGATTTGTATAAATTATATTGATTTTTTTTGGATCATTTCATGTTAAATTCTTCAAAAATTAATCTCTTGTGATTGTTTTTTAAATGTAATAGGCACTGAATAAATGTTTGTGGAATGAATGTATAGAGAGTCTGAATTTAGAGAGTAAAGGGACCTTAGAGAAAGATTATCTTGTCCAATCCCTTCATTTTCTACATGAGGAAACTGAGGGCTAAAGAGATTTGAGTTACCCGAAGTTATAGGCAATATAATCACCCATATATTATATGATGCATATATAGGTGTATGCATATATAATGTTTGCATATACATGTGTATACATGTACATACATGTATATGTATAGATATGCACATGATAGGGCAGCTAGGTGGTGTAGTGGATAGTGTGACGGACCTAGAGTCAGGAAGACCTGAGTTCAAATCCAACTTCAGACAATTACTCTCTGTATGACCCTGGGCAAGTCACTGAACCCCTATTTGTCTCAGTTTCCTCATTTGTAAAACGAGTTGAAGAAATAAATGGCAAACTGTTCCAGTATCTTCACCAAGCAACCCCAAATGGGGTCATGAAGGGTCACGCACAACTGAAACAACTAACCAGCCACAATGATGCCCATGATGTCACCCTTCCATAACTAGGAATTTTAGCTCACTCCTAAAACTGGTAGGTGAATTCATTAACTAGTTTCCAATGACTAAACAGGTGCCTGGCATTGACTAGAGTTACGAACATAGGATGCTAAAATCAGGGAAAACACTGCTCCCACAACTCTAGGCTCCAGCACATCCCCGTCTGGCACAAGCTGTGCAATTCTGAACACATGGGGACCATCTCTATCTGCATCCTGGGATGATCAGATTACCCTGAGCTGTAAGAACTAATGTGCTCTAGATCAGTGTGGGGGAAACCAGACAAAGTCCAGGATCTTCCTCCTGGCAGAGATGTGTGGGGAGGCTCCAGGAACATCTACTGGGATTGTCCACCAAACAATGGGTCTTGCGTGTCTCCTTTCTGGCTCCTGTCTCTCCACTTAGGCCTTCTTACCAGAGCATCTTGGGGAAAGTGTAAACTCAGAGTTGAACCACTGCCACTTCCAAATTTTCTTGTTACTTTCATAATATTTTCATTGCAACATATCTAAGCAAACTAAAGGAGACAAGAGACTCAAGGTGGCATTGTGGACAAAGAAAGAGACTTGGAGTCAGTAAGACCTGAGCTCCAGTCCTGCATGGTGTGTGACCCTGGGAAAGTCACTTACCTATACCCCAAGTAACTCTCTAAACTACAGACAAGTTGTCTGCCTGCATTAGTGGAGGGAATTTCCAGATGGGTATTACAAGATGGGGAAATGGTTGTTGTAAGATGCTGAGACAAAAGTCCTCTGGTGACCAACCTGAACTAGGCCTGTCTTCACATGACAGACATTTTTGAGGTCTCTTCAGAAGCTTCTCTTGTTTGGCTGGACCTGTCCATAGCCTTGGAGAACCTACTCCCCATGTATGACAAGGTCCTACTCTTGACCACAATCTAATGAAAAATCATTCCTCCAGATCTGTTTGTTCTGCTTCATGGACCAAGGAACTCAATCAGCTGAAGCACTAAGCTGGTCCTCCCTGTACACCAGGCAGATGTGTTATGCTCTTGGACCTAAAGAAACTCGTTCGTCCAACATGGGTCTTTGACCCTTCTCTAGGATTTAGTCTTGGAGAGTTATCTAAGGGCACTTATAAGTTAAGTGACTTGCCCAAGATTACCCAGCCAGCATGTCAGAGAGGTGGGTTGAGTGGGATACACTGCTCTAAGCCCTGCAGATATGAAAGCAAAAGGGAAGCAGTAAGCTGCCCTAAAACAATCTATATGCATTGGGGGAGACAATACGTACACAATATACACAATATGAATTCAAAAGTTGCTTTGAGAGGAAGTTCTTGGCAGCTCAGGACAGAGATCCAGCCAAAGCTGGATTAAATAAGGTGGCCCTTGAAGGAAATAGAAATTCTAAGAATCAGAGGTGAGGAGGGAGCAATGAGAGACAGAGAACGCGCCTTGGAATCAGAAAGAGTTGAGTCAAAAATTCCTCTCTCTGACATTGGGATATTTGCTCTGTGACCCTGGACAGCTCTCGGGGGCCCAGGCAGTCCTCTCAGGCCATAAGCTGCAGAACCCTTGTTGATCATCCTTGGTAGAGGAAGTTACTTCACTGGAAACTCTATAAATCGATGCAATCACAGGCCAGATCAAAATTTTTTTATTGTAACATTTTTTTTTAAATGAAGAAGAGTTAATAGGTTGTCTCAGGAAATCATTATTTTCAGAAGGTTCTATTCACTCCTTAGTCCAATAAGATTTTCGTTCTGGAAATAGTCGGTTTGTGAGTTAGATTGACTGTCAAACTACATCTACTCCCACATGGAAAGTTTTTGACAGTATTTTCTTGTGCAATTGTGTTCACTTTAAAAAGAAAGATTAAGAAAATTTCCTGAAAGTTACTCTGAGTTATGTCTATAATGCAATGGAAAAGAAAAAAGACATGGGAGGAAGGGACATTCAGAAGGTGGCTAAAAAATGGAAAACCACTTCCCTACGCTTCAGATGCTTTGCTTTTCAGATGTGAGAATGAAGGGGACTGCATTGGTTTGGCTGGTAGGATAGATAATAAGTAATTTGATTAAACAGCAGCTTGAAAACATGTAGCAGTTTGGAAGCAAAAGGTTCCCATTTGGGCAGGGTCAGCATAATGGCTTAACCTTTTAAGGCAGATAAATTGAGTTCTCAGTCTGTCCCTGATTTAGCAAGCTCTGTGGGGGTCTTCGGGATGAATCTCTAACTGGCCGAAGTTCTATCTGCTTTGTATCAACAGCCCAGCCTCTTGAGGGCCTTCCATAACTGTTTCTAGAGGAGGGACACACACACACACACACACACACACACACACACACACACACACACACACAAGCAATTGAAGTCAGTGCATCAGTTGCTAATTTCATCCATAAGGTCTTGAGTAACTGGGCAATTGATTCTTTTTCAATGAAGTGATTTTCTCTTTTTAATTGAATGGAGCAGTTATCAATGTATCAGATAGACATCGAGGTCTTTCATGAATTTTCCCCTCAATCAACAGTCTATAATCTTGTCCCACTGGTCTAATGGCCTGTGTTGTGTTCTCTTGAGATTCACAGGGGCAAAAATCACCTCTAGAAATGAGAAATTAAATATTTCTGCAGGTATAAAAGCTCTTTGAAAAGTCTGGGGATTTTTTAATCCTTAAAATAAAGTCCCAGAATCCAGTTTTTAATTCACATTCCATGCACATACACATCCATATACACCTACACACATGCACACCCCCCCTACATACATGTTTGCATGTTACTGGGTGATACAACTTCTGGGGAAACTTCACTTTGCTGTTCCTGGTCTGCCCATCAGAAGCACAGGCAGCTTTGACAGATGCCCAGTGATGGTGAGTGGGAGGAAAACACAGCCACATAATAATCACATCCTAGGAGAAATTGGAAACGTATGTGAAAGTCATGGTGGTCCAGGGAAAATCCAAACTCATAAAGGAGCTCCTTGATTCATCACCGTTGCTCATTGTGTTTGGTGGAGTAACCAGAGTCTTGCCTGGAATAGACGAAGATGGATCACTTTTTCATAAAAGGATCTTTTATGAATTATTGAAATGTAGCATATTTCTACCTGATAAATGCCTAGACCTGTAAACTTTGAACCCTCATTGGCCTTTGTTGCTTGTGACCTTGTTTAAGTGATTGATGGTCTCTTAACAACTGCAATCTGCTGGGAAGCAAAAGACACTGAGGATAGGTCTTTAATTCTGTGCAGAATGGCTGAAAAATGGTACAAGCTCTGCTGTGTGATAGTCATATTTTCCGCACTTAGCAACAACCCTTAAACTGATAATAATATTTCACATTTGTCCAGCACTTAAAGGTTTTCAAAATCTTTCTTAAAGTAAGCGCAAATGGCTTGAGCTCTATACTATTTCTAATTTCCTCAAAACAAATTAAGGGCATGTAGGTGGCATAATAGATAAAATGCTGGGCTTAGAATCAGGAAGTCTCATCTTCCTGAGTTCAAATCCAGCCTCAGAAACTTACTAGCTCTGTGATCCTACTTAACTCTGTCTGCCTTAGTTTCTTCATCTGTTAAATGAACTGGAGAAGAAAATGTCAACCACTCTGGGGCTTAGAAAACCCCAGAATAGGATCATGAAGAGTTGGATACAACTGAAAATAACTAAACATCCAGAGTGGAGCCACAAAAACCAAATCACAGCAATAAATCAATAGATGACCATATGGTCACAATGGGTGACAGAAGAAAAGACTGCTATAGGCATCCTTAACTTACTCTCAGGGCAACCAGACCAGGGATTTGTCTTTTTATTAAAGAGCATTAAGAGGTAGGTAATCTGAATGACAAAACACCTTGACTTCATGTAATAGGAAAACCAGTGGAAGGAACTAGTGAGTACTTCTTCATTTAACCTAGAGAAGAGTGTTTAGCAGAACACCTGATGTAATAGGCCCTTGATAAATGCTAGTAGACTGTCTACTTGACCACCAAGAATCAGGAGGGAACATAATGAGCTATCTTCAAGTATTTGAAGAGCTGTCACATGGAAGAGGGACTAGACGTGAGAAGAATTAAAGAAAGGGCAGCAAGTAGCAAAGAGGCTCATTTGGGCTAAGGAAGAACTTTGTAGAGTTAGAGCTACCCCAGAATGGAATGGGCTGGCTCTCAAGGCAGTATGTTCCCCCAACTGGAGGTCTTCAGGTGGATGATAGATGACTACTTGTTGGCAATGTTCTAACTATGACTGTTATTCATGATTGCAGTCGATGGCCACTGAGGACCTTTCCAACTCTGACATTGTATGATTTACCTCTTGCTCCCTGATTTTATAAACTGCAAAAGAACACTGTGAAAATCATAGTAATATTTAACATTTATTGTCTGAAATTGGTAGTAGGGCCTTCTGCTGTATGGTTCATCTAACAAGACACTTTTTCTGTAAGCATCTATGTGTAATGGACAAAGAAAGCAGTTTGGGTCACTGGTCTCCACTTTGCCACTGGTTCAGCACTGAGACATTCTCTCTATGGAACTATATGGAATTGTCAGAAATCCCTAGGAGTTTTCTGCCATTAATAATCACTTACAAAGAAAAAAAATTGTATCTTCATGGTCTTTCCCTGTGATCAAATAGGAAAAAACTGGTCATGGGTAAAGTGAGAGACAGGTTGTGCCTTTGTAACACACCTTCTAAAGCTACCTACCAACTCCCATTCACAATGGCAGGTCTGACTTCTCTCTAGTTTGCCCTGACAGCTTTGGGGTTTCTCTTCATTGTTTCCATGCACCCTCAACATTGATTACCAACCAGTCTTAACTCAAGAGGAGGAATTTGCTGAGGAAAAATAGTTAATACAAAATAGTCTTTATAAAATCCTTAGACATGCTGTTCTATAGGTATGTACAGAGTCCAAGGTAAAGTGGAATCAAGTTTAGCGAGGATACATGACAAAGGGTAACTCAATAACTCCAGGTTTCTAGACATCTTTTCCTCTCTTTGTGAAGTCTTCATGAAGTTCCCTTCTGGCATGACTCTTTGCTAGCCTCTAATAATAAATAATAGCAAACATTTATATAGCGTTTTAAGGTTTGCAAAGTATTTTACAAATATTTATTTTTTATTAATTTTTAATTTTTTTAAAAACATTTTATTTCACTAATTTACAAATATTAACTTATTTTATCCTTACAACAACTCTGGGAAGTATTATCCCCACTTTACAAATGAAGAAACAGAAGCAGAAAGAGGTTAAGTGATTTGCCCAAGGTCACACAGTTAGTATCTGAAGCTGGATTTAAAATCAGTTCTTTCTAAATCCAGGTCTAGTGCTTTATCCACTGAACCATCTCCCTATCAAATAAATAAAATATCTTATTGATTTGAGGTTTTGGAGGTGGAGAATAATTCCCCTTTACTAGATCAGAAGAAAAAATATAAGTGCAGAACCAATATACTATAAAATAAATAAACTGGAAGCAGGGTAAAGGATTACCTCTGACTAGTGGCCTCCAAGTATAAGCTGTACAATCATGTGTTGGGGGTGTTATAGACAGGATTCTCACTTGTATACAGACTCTGGAGTTTTTGATTCTACAAATTATCATATTAATAATAAGAACTCTCCCCATTTTGCAACACTCACATTCCTATTTATTTACCCTTGTGTAAGTGAATCAGAAATAGCTGAAGAGGGATGGATGGATGGATGAATAAAGCACTTATTAGGACACTTAGTAGGACAGTGAGGTGGCACCATAGTGGACAGAGTGCCAGGCCTGGAGTCAGGAAGACTCGTCTTCCAGAGTTCAAATATGACCTCCAACACTTACTAGCTGTGTGACCCTGGACAAGTCACTTAACCTTGCTTGCCTCAGTTTCTTCATCAGCGAAAAGAGCTGGAGAAGGACATGATAAATCAATAAGGTATCTTTGCCAAGAAAACCCTAAATAGGGTCAATAGAGAATCAGATATGATTGAAATAACTAAACAACGACAATAAATACTAGTAAACGCTGTGTACAGTGTTGGCGTAACAAATAGGAAAGTAAGAAAGCCCTTGGATTCAGAGCTCTGGGCTATTGCCACAGGATTCTGGGGGGAAATGGGGACCCCCCCTCCTGAGTGTCCTGCTGCCTCAGCTGGGTTGGTGTGTGAATGGTAGTTGGTAAAAACATTACTAAAGAATCTTGTAAAATCTTGGACGTATATGTGGAGGTACTTCTTTTGAGACGAAATTTCACATGCCCCCAGCCACAAAAGCCCATTGTGTTTACTAAAATTCTCTAGGTAAATTCTAGATGGCTGAAAAAGTCAAATGGAATATTACAATCTCAGAAAGAATCGAAATGGGGATGGGGATGGTTGTTTTTCTATTGAGTCATGCCCAACTGTTTATGCCCCCATTTGGGGTTTTTCTTGGCAAAGAGAAATGGTTTGCCATCTCCTTCTCCAGCTCATTTTACAGATGAGGAAACTGTGGCAAACAGGGTTGAGTGACTTACACAACTAGTAAGTATCTGGATTTGAACTTATCCTCTTGACCACAGGCCAGCACTCTATCCACCATATAGTATATATAATATATACTATTAAATACCAAATATAAGATGCCACCTAGCTGCCCCAAAGAGTGCTAGCTTATCAGTAGTGACACATGCTTAAAAAG
This sequence comes from Bettongia penicillata ogilbyi, assembly GCA_023548195.1. NCBI lineage: Eukaryota > Metazoa > Chordata > Mammalia > Diprotodontia > Potoroidae > Bettongia > Bettongia penicillata. The sequence continues at coordinate 469,992 of JAJHZJ010000721.1, forward strand.
AGGCATCAAAAACATATCAAGGACATGCTGGACAAGGACATGGAAGGATGGACAGACTGAGTATTCTCTTATCTGTAAAATGGGACCAGAGGAAGGCCTTCAGCTTGGTCCTCTTTGGTGTTTTCATGGGAGAGCATCTCTGCCCCTATAGGGTATTATACCCTCACCTGTGCATGGTCTGTGCAAAGGAATGTAAATTTTAATCACTGAAACCTTGCAACATATGTTGGCGTTTATGGCTAGAATTATTTCTTAAGGAACAAGCCTTAAATCTAAATTACTCTGGTTCTCAGCAGGCCAACAATGAGTCCCAGCCCACACCCCACTTAATGATCATTGTTTGGGCACTGATTAACTCAGAGTAAATGGAAACAACAATTGTTTCTGTTTTGTTCAGAAACCCTGAGCGTCTTCCCCTCCCAGATTGATTTTTTTAGGCAGGTAAAAGGAACTGTTCTATGTCTCATCTATCTTACCTAGCCTTATTCACTGAATGGGTGTTGCCTCAGTCAAACTGAGAGCTGGGAAAGACCTTAGCTTTAAAAAGCCAAGGAATCTCGCTGAATCTGGGGCCATCTCCAGTCATCCTGATTTATGTCTTGTCCCTGGACCCAGATGGCTCCAGAGCAGAAAGCAAGGCTGGGACCTTTGCATAGCCCTCCCTCACTTAAATCCAATTCACTTTCAAGCGATAGCATTACCTCTCTGATGCCACAGTGCTCTTCTAGAACAAAAATTATACAACAATGGGAAAGTATGACCAAGGATGGGAAGGCATAGAGGGGTCACACTGTGCTGGCGGAGGGAATACCCACATCACAAGTCCAGCCAAATGCTAATATATACTATATGCCATTAAATACCAAATATAAGACATTATCAGAGACCAGGAGTTCCCTCCAGAGTCTCCAAGGCTGCAATGAAAATACCAACTTCAGATTCTACTGAAAGCAAGCCATCTTGAAGTCTACAGTTTCCATGTTTTCTTGTAAGTCGTTTCATTATCCATGGTGATAATCTTCACTGGCTTGAGAAGTAATTGCTTTGCTTAACTTAAAGGAAGTCTGATTTTAATTTGTTATCTAGATCTACATTCTTATATTCTTTTTATAGAATTTTGAGCAAGTTATCAAGAGAATCTCCCTTCACTCAAACATAAGTGAAAGTTTTATCTATCTTGGGATATCACTAAAATAATTTATTACTAGGGAAACAAAACCTTTTTGTCTCAAAGTATATTTCTCCACGACAGCTGTGGTATTTCACTGGAAGCACCAAAGCCATGATGAGCTGGACAGCAATCAACCATTTTTAATAGGAAATTTTACAGACTTTTAATAAGATTGCCTCACATAATTTATGGGGAGAGGTTTTGAAGTGAAGAGGCATTGTTTGGCAACATGTCCTTCCTCTAATCTCAGGAAATTTGAATAAAAGAGAGCTCATTTCCTCCAGACTCAGAACTTCTCCTAAGAAAGGTTAAGAAAAACACCTGCTCCAGTCACTCACAAACTGGGTTTGCTCCCAACCCAAACCAGAGTGCATTGAAACAAAAATATGATCCTTACTGGGCAAACCCCTTTGGAATCTGCTGACCTGTGGCAGGTTAGGGAGAGCCACAGCAAAGAGGGATGCAGGACTACCGTTGCTCGAAAGCAGCAGAGTATTAGATTCCCCATAGAATCCCCAGCCCACTGGTTCCCATCTTCTCTCATGTAAGGGCAACACTTGAAGATCAACTCTACCAATTCTGTTTGACTCATTCTTCCTCTTAAAGTTTTAAATTTTATATTCATATCACTTTACCTGTTCTTTGTACACTTTAAAATTCTGGTTTTCTTTACTTGAGTTTGGAATAAATTTAGTGTTTATCATCATAGGATATTCTGAGACCTATTGCATTGGATTTCAACATGAAGATCCCTTCTCACTGATTCCATGGGTCCAGGAGAGTCCTCTGAGAAGCACAACGTTACAGCTAAGAATAGTTACCTCTGAGGCAAGCTTCACTAAGAAAATAGGGGGTTTTTAATTAAATCTTTGATTTTTTCCAAAGAAAATAAAAATGTTAAAATTCCCTTCTTTTATTCAGATGTGGATTGAAGATAGAGGGGAGGATACTGATTGACCATAAGGTCACTGCTGGGGAGGCAGATGGGAGAGAAGAACAGGAAGTAGGACCAAGTTAGGGAAGGATTCATAGGGTATATCCACTAAGAGTAGAGAACTGGTATCTGTTAACTTCCTACTTGAATTAATTATTCTTCCATATTGAGAGGAAGGAAGACAAAATAAATCTTAGATGTGAATTAGGCTCAGTTGTTTCTGACTATACATGGTTGTTAGTATCCCTTCTAAATGTCAGTGACCTGGGATAAAGTCCAGTTACTCAGCTCTTGTTATGGTTTTGCCTCATCATTAGAGGTTCTCCGAAATGGCATGAATCACTGATGACTGGAGGGATCTGGATTGTCCTGGACACAATGAGAAAAATAATCCACGTTAACTCTAACTAGAAGAGACAGTGGTAACAGACATGGAACTTCTTGTCTGCCCCTCTTACGCTTTCACATTCTACCTGTATCCCCATCATTTGTATAGATTCTGTCTCCTTTATTAGTAAGTTCCACAAGAACAGGAATTAATGGGTGTCTCCACAGAATTTCAAAATTGTAAGAGACCTCAGTGCCTGTCTGATCCAACCCACGTAGTAATTAGTACTATTTGTTTTGTTTTTAGCTATGCCTACCACAGAGCAGGGGCTCAATAAGTACTTGAACAAATGAATGGATGAACATTTTTCTTTTCCTTGTACTCAAGAAAGTTCTCGCTGTCCTTATCTTTTTTCTTTCCCTTAGCTGAGTATCTCCTATACTTAAATAATTTTTGCCCTTTGTCATTTTATAAAGAGTATTTCTCATAATGAAGAACAGCAGGCAACTTTGAGAAACCTGAAATTGTACTATTTGTTGCTGTTTTTTTAAAGACATTGAGCTATAGTTCTGATAAACAGCAGAGCATGCAGATGTGTCCTAAAGCAAGGGTGGGAGGAAATGTGTTCTCAACTTGTGTCAAAAAGATATTCACATGCCCCAGTCCCTTAGCCTTCCTTCAGCCATACCATTTTGCTTTATATTTTCAGCATATTTCATGTCCTGGCCAGGAACTGGCCATTCTTTCCTCTACCCTAAATTTAAATCAAATCTTTTGCCAAACTTGAAAAAAAAAATCGATTTACTTTAAATATCGGTTTATGTCTCTTTCTCTTTGTCCTCTTCAGGCAGGATCCCTTTCAAAAATAAATGAAGCAGAGACTTTAGATGTTATCACACAGTTAACTTAGGCCTCCCCAATGTCATTTTCATCTGAAATTGTAATTAATTGAGGCAAAAGTCATCTGGATGGTTGCCCAGTTTTCCAGCCCATTTTGCAAGATTGAATCCAATCTAAGCGAAAGGAAGAGTACCCAAAGGACCATTTTCACAAAATTCTGGGCAAGTCATTTCCCTGCCTGAGCTCTCAGTTTACTCATCTGCAAAAAGAAGAGGTAGAGTCAGAAGTTCTCTACATCCTTTCTAACTCAGCATTCAAGGTAAAAGTTGCATCTTCTTCACACAGTATTCAGATGCACATGATCAATCAGTCCTCTAGATCATTATGGCTCCATCTGCAATTTCTTGTCATTTTTCTTGTTCCTTTTCCTTTTCCTTATTTGTCATAATATTCCTCTGCCAACCAAAGAACAAAAAGATGACCATGAAGGCGTAAGGTTAAGTTCCACGAAGAAGACTGGCATTCATGCTAACAGTAATATACTATTAGTCTACTATTGCAAATAATCAACGTATCTTTAACAACTGAGAAAAATAGCAAAACAAAGTTGACCCTACTAAGAACAGATGTTTGCTTTACGCTTTGTATGTTGTCTCCATTCTGGGGGGGGGGGGGGGGGGTGGTGACATTTGTGTTGACAGTACCAGTAACACTGAGCTAGTAAACCAAGCAGTCAGGAAAAATTAATAGCTGGTTCATCTTGGCCACTTGTCCCCACTTACCATCACCGCACCACCCATACTCCCTAAACTGCTCATTAAAAAGTCACCGAAAGAATGTGACCCAACCTCTTCAATCCTGCCTGTTGGTACTATCAACACTAGCAAATCAATACATAAACTCTCACACTCTGTTTTATCAACAATACAAGGAATTGTTTACTTTGAAAACTCATTTTGAGCACAGCACAAAAGCCACTAGATCAGAGATTGCTGGGACTCTTGTTAGTGTCTACTGTTTTTATGTACATAGTATAATTTAAATTTAAAATTCGATGTAATGGCAAATTTATTAGGAGTAATTGGAATGATTTCCCCCACCATTTTGTATCTATCCACTCATAATTCAGCAAACATCTATTGTAAAAAGCAGAGAGGATAAAAAAAGACAAAATCAAAGTGCCCTCCCCTTCAAGGTGGCATAGTAGATAGAGAATCAGGAAGACTCAACTTCTTGAGTTCAAATCTGGTCTCAGACACTTACTAGTTGGGTGACTGGTCAAGTCACTTAACCATGTTTGCCTCATCTATAAAATGAACCAAAGGAAATGGCAAACCACTCCAATATCTCTGCCAAGAAAACCCCAAATGGGGTCACAGAGACTGAGACGCAACTGAAATAACTGAACAAACACAAGGAATTTCCCATCTATGGGATAATTGTTAACATGTGTATGGTGATCTCCATCTAGGTTCTCATTTGAGCCTAACAATCACCCTGTGAAGTATTATTATCTTCATTTTATAGATGAAAAAACTAAGCCTTAGAGAGGCAAAGCAACTTGCCCAGGGTCCCCCAGTTAATAAATGTCATATCTCTCCTGATTGGATCTTGCACTCCCTTAATTGCACCTCTGACTCCCTAAAACAGAACCACTGAGCAAAGGAGGTGGATATGCCATGTACCAAAAGCAAATGCCAGCAGATGGACAGCCTGGATCTTCATTGTTACCTGCACAAAACATCCAAAGACTCTGAGAATGCTCAGCTGGTGGGTCACCTGTGGTTTTCTGGAAGAACATGAACAAGAATTACACAGCATGGGAAGTCTCAAGGGGGTTATAAGCTGGACCACTGGATGGAGCATGTGGAGTTTCTGGCTACATCTATCCATCTACTAATAATGAGAATTTCAGAGACTCAGGAAGAATCACATCCTTAATTATCAGGAAATTCTCTGATGATACTATAGTGTACATGTACACATGCAAATATTCATTGTATACTGGATTGTTTTAATCTGATATTTTCCTGTCAGATGAGCACCTAGGATAGTTCTGGAGTTTTCAAAGCTTTCATTTCTTCTTCTTTTTAAAAGTCAAATTTAAATTGCATTAACTGGTTGGGGACACATTCCTTCATTTTTAAATGTGATTTTGAATCCCATTATATGATTCCCCATGTCCTATCTATTTTTACAGATATGAAAAGACAATATGATGCAGTGGAGAGTGTTGGATCTAGGTAGGAGAGGCCTTGGTTCAAACTCCAGCTCTGGTACTTAAAAGCTGAATGACCCCCTGGAACTTCCCTTAACCTCTCTGATCTCTAGTTTATTTCCTTATCTGCAAAATGGGGGGAGAGGGCAATCGTATCTATAAAACCAACTTCAAAGCTGTCCTAGGAGGGACAAATGAGAGCATAAAAAACTTTATAAACCTCAAAGCACTCTATGAATATCAGCCATGACAATTTCCACAAATTTCACAGTAGAAAAGAACATTGAATTTAGGTTCACAAGACCTGGGTTCAAGTCCTGACATGAACTCCTCCTAGCTATGTGTATGAACTAGGGGCAAATCTAACCTTTCTATGAGCCTCGGATATCTGATCTATGAATTTAGATTCAGAGATCAAGGCTTTTGTGGGGAACGTACCTTGTAAACCTCAAAATGCTCTAGAAATGGGAGTAATTATTTTGTAAAAAAAAATTTTTCTCCAAAATTACATGTAGAAACAATTTTTTAACATTCTTTTTAATAAAGTTTTGAGTTCCAAATTCTATCCTTCCTTCCCTCCCTCCCTCTTCCCCAAGATGTTGGGAGTTATTTTTTTCTTTTTTAAAGTAATATTTTATTTTCCCCAAAATTACATGTAAAAACAATTTTTAACATTCTTTTTTAAAAAAAGTTTTGAGTTCCAAATTCTATCCTTTTCTTCCTTCCCTCTCCCCACTCCCAGACAGTGTGAGTTATATTTCTGAAGTCCATTGCTCCAATAGCAGCATCAGACAAAAGTAACACCAAATGGTGAGTCTTGTACATGGAGAGACAAGGTTGTACTTTATATATCTTTCACAAGTCTTGAGATAGATGTGGTTAATTTAAGCTCAGTCCAAGGGCCTTCAACTTCCTAAGGGGAGAATGTATTTTTATTGGCCATATGCACACATAGTGTTTGTGTGATATGTAGGTACGTAGGAAGCTCACAAGAACCAGGACTCTGATCTCTAAATTTATACAAACTGACTCAGAGTTCAGTCAGACAAAGCCAAATGAACACACTCAGTGGAGTATCCCACTGTACTATGATTAATCCTGAATTCCTTTCCCAAATTAAAATAAAGACTTAGACAAGCTTCCATTTTCTCTTTTGAAGGATTGCAAAAGCAACTACATTTCTGCAGTGGTTTAAGGTTTTCTTACCGCATTGTGAAGTTCCTTTTTCTAGTGTTATAATCTCTATTTTACAGAAGAGGAAACCAGGGCTCATAGAGTTAAATCTGCTTCCACAGAGACTCACAGACAGTAAATGTCCAAGCTGGATTTTGAGCCCAGGATTCTCCTAACTCCAGGTTCAGTATTCCTTAGACAATAAAAATATTATCAGTCAAGTCCACAAGCATTTAAGTGATTGCTATGTGCCATGTCCCAAGAGCTGCAAAGAAAGGTAAAACCTGTCCCTGCCTTCAAGAAGCTTAAAATTCAATGGATCCTTTGTAAAAGTTGTTAGTCATTCAGCACATCATAAGTCATTTTTCCCTCTCTTAAACTATCCATACAATTGACCTACAAGAGTAAGATATTTTTAAAAAATTAATGTTTTTGTGAAAAGCTAAGGAAAATACAACATTCCTTTTCACTAATGGGAAACTTCAGGGCTAATCCTAAGCCAACTGGGAAAGTTTCTCCCGCTTTTCTCTCCTTCATTCTTTACCTTTTACCACCAGTCAGCCTCTCTTTTCTCCTGTCCTGCTTCCCTCTCCTTCCCTTCTTGGTAGTCTGCAGTCCCCCAACCCCATTCCCTAGTGCTGTCTCTTCACAGAGCAAAGTGATCTAATTAATTACTTTGTACTAAGGAGTCAGTGGTTTTCTGAGTCATCAACACTCTCAAGAGGATGCTTGGGTTTTTGTTTTTTTAGAGAGTTACCTGATGAGGCAACTCACTTGAGAAAACCTGTCTAATGGGGGAGTCATAGAGTCTGTGGTGGTGGGGTAAGATGGGGGTTGGAGGGACAGATTGCTGCTTCTGAACTCATTCTACCCAAGCAACTGCCTCCTTAGCCTGCTGGTCAGACCATTCTTAAGCCAGTTTTCTAAGGAAGAGGCAGGCAGGGCTTAATTAGAACCATAAATCTTTCCCAACACACAGAACTGCGGTACAGTGTCCTAGCTGGAGAGTTTTCAGGGTTGCAAACTCTTCCTTAAATATGTGGGTTCTTTGAAGTCCAGTTGATGGCAAATGCTTGTGGATCTGATGCCAAAGAAGGAAGTCAAAGCCATCAAGTTGTGCTTTTAATGGGGATTGATATGCTTTTATGAAAGGAAATCTGCAGAATTTTAAAAGAACATCTATCTCTCGTCTTTGTAAGGATGGTAACCTTAGTGTGGCCTCCTCGAGGCTCTGTGACATCTCAGCAGCTTACATTTTCTGTTCCCTCTTGAAGCGACAAAGTCTTCTGACTTTTTCACCCAAGTATCAAAAACTTTCAGTTACCCGTGTGAAAAAAAACATCACTCTGAAAAGCCTTTCTCTGAACGGCTTTTTATGGGAACATCCCGCCATGAGCAGGAAAAATAACTGCTGTGAAAATTTCTAGCATGGGCCTCCATCTGTCCTCAGCAGTAGTAGTTTGGCTGGTAGTGTGTGAGCAAGAGTACGGCATGCTCCATTGGTGGTAATGCTTTCTTTCTGCTTGAAAGCCTGGCACTTCAGAAAGCCTCCCTAGGCGGAATAAAGACAATATCATTTTTTTCCCATCGTTGCAGATTCAAAATGCAGGGTTATTTATTTAAACTTCTGAAGCATGAAACCATTGCAGCCAGCATCTGTCTACTGGCTCTGGCTTAATCTTAAGTTATTTCCATCAAGGATAAGAGTTCACAAAGCATTTCACTGGCAGCAGGATGAACCACCTTTACTAGTGTAAACAACGGGCAGTGGAAAGTGGCAGAAGCAGCCTCTAAATTCCATTAAAAGAAAGCAATCCCTTCATCTCCTACATTTCTGCTACTGCACTACTGTATCACTCCTTCCCACTGAAATAAGTTATGAATTCTTTTCCTGACTTAGCTGTGAGGAGCTCTCTTAGTGTTTACCAATAGCTCCTGTAACTCATGGACAGGGAGCCCAAGAGTCCCTTTCCCACATCTATATGGTGAACCAGCCTTACAGGAAACCAAGACGTTCCATAGCACATCATTGGCACCCAAACTCCTGACAGATACCACTTTCATGACTGGCTATCACTGCTTACTATCAGGCCTCTGACACTGGAGCATGCCTAACAGTGATCCCTACAGCTACCAAAAGGAATGCATAAGTCAGCTAAAGGTAAAAACAACACAGCCAGGAATTCCAGAGGGAAGTGAAGATGAACAGCTGCTTTGGGGAGGCCCATCTCTACAAAGGGCTGGGCCTAGACAAGCTATCAATTAATCAAGAGACATCTATTAAGTGCCTACTATTTACCAGGTACTATGTTATGCGCTGGGGGCATAAATATAAAAATGTAATACAGTCCCTACCCTCAAGGAGCTTACATACTACTGGAAAGGGAGATGACACATTCACAGATAAGTGGAGGAGATATGTATTGCATTCATTACTGCTATTGTTGATTCTTTGTTCTCAAAGAGGACGAAAACTTGTGGGTGAATTGGATTTAAGTGAGACAGAGCTGTGAAAAGTCATCAGCCTCACTCTATCCTCCAGAGTCATCAGAGTCCAGTGTAAGACAAAAGTCTGGATGACTGGAGATGGCTCTGGAGGCAGTGAATGACGTTGGTGTCTTCTACATCTGACCAAGCTCTAAGCTCTCCACAGCACCTGCTTCAGCCACCTTCATGATCATTGGAATCACTGTTCTCATTTGCCCATTCCACCAGGAAGTTATCACAGGCTGGGGTAGACATTCCCCTAACTCACTGATGGGTTTGAGGCCTGTCAGTTACACTCAACCTTGTTTAGCCTGTGTGCCAAAAATTGTACCAAGGTATGGCCATTGCATATGTTACACATATACACACACAGATATAGATCTAGCTATACACATGTATTGTGTATATATTATTAGATATGTATGTGTGGGTATATATGCAGAGACTGGAAAGAGGCATATCAAATGGAAGATCCCCCTAGAGTGGAAGATGTGTTAGGGAAATCATCCTCTACAACACATCCCTTGATTTCCAGTGCCCACAACCCTAGAGACTGACAAGAGCAGACTTCCCTGATGAGATCATTCTTTCCTTGATTGAGGTTTTAGCATGCTCCCCAATTGAAGAATTCATGTATTCTTGTGCATCCTATCATCCACTTCAATCTGTATACCTTAATAACTTTCTGTTTAATGCTTGTTTGGAGAATGTGTTTGCTAGCTATCCAAGACTGATTTTTTTTTGTAATAAGAGTTTGGTGGGAAGGAGTTAAGCTTAGGAGAGAAAACTAATTGTTACCTTCTCCTTTTAGAACGATCAGAAATAGTAGCTTTTATTCTGAATCCCTACATGAGAGCATTGTACCCCTAGACCATAACTATTTGATGTAGGGGAGGTAGACAGAATACATCCATTGGAGATAAGAGAATAGGGAATGATAAATGAATATTCAGTTCAGCCATGGGCCTCCTCCCACTCTCATTTGGAGACAGGGTGAGCCAGATCCTGAATTAGATTTCTATTTATTTTTGCCACATTCAGGACAACTGATCTAAGTCAGATAATCTATCATATTATACATGTATGAGGAATACTAAATGGGTCACTTTGGAGCATCAGCTTGTCATCAGCTAGAGAAGATAAGCTGAACCTATACTGGGAAGGATTTTCATAGTGTAATGAGTAGAACCCCAGATTTTGAGTCAGTTAAATCTTGGCTCTGCTTACTATAGTGACTTTGGGTAAGTCACTTACACACTTTAGGATTTAAGACTAGATGACCTATGAAGTCCCTTCTAGTTATAATGTCCCATGTGGATAGAGATGCCTATAAGGTGGGGAGCACACAAGCTAATTGTGGCAAATGAGCATCAGGAACATTACCGTGCCATAAGAAATGATGAACCTGAAGAAATAGAAAAGCATGACAAGACATAGACAAACTGATGCAGAGTCAAGTAAGCAGAACCAGGACATACACAATGAGTACAATGAAGAGTAACTGAATACTGTGTAAATGTTATAACCATGCTTGGTCCATGAGATGAGAGAAGAAAATGCTTCTCCCTTCTTTGCAGAAGTGGGGAACAGAGCATGCCTTGTCAGACTCCATGGATGTGTTGGTCAATTTTATTGAACTGCCTTTCTCCCTTTTTCTAGTCTTTGTGACAAGTGGAGGGGAGAGGGAAAGATATATTCAGAAAAGAAGGTAAATACATAACCTTCAAAAAACCCAAAAAGTACCACTATAAATCCAATGAATTAAATTTTGTTACATACCAAATGCTATCACACACACTACGGATACATACATCAAAACAAAGACCCCCCTGCTCTATGTTACATTCTAACATAAGGAGACTACACACATAGAGGAGTAATGACCAGGTTAAGAGCACTTTGGTCTGAAAGTTATTGGGATGGTGGGTGGGCAGTAGATGGACACACTGCCTTCAAGGAGCAACAGCAGAGTTGATTTTTGCAGTTTTGTCATTTCATTCATGTCTGACTTTCCATGATTCCTTTTGGGGTTTTCCTGGCAAAGATACTAGAATAATTTGCCATTTCTTTTTCCAGCAGATCTTACAAATGAGGAAACTGAGGCAAACAGGGTTAAGTGACTTGCCCAGGACCACATGACTAGGAAGTGTCTGAGGCTGTTTTTGAACTCAGGAAGATAGGTCTTCCTGACTCCAGGTCTAGCACTGTATCCACTGCACCACCTGGCTTCCCAGGGTTGATTTTATCTCAGTTCTAAAACTGAAAGGGGAATGGGAGAAAGAGGACATACTTGAGGCTGCAAGGCAGTTGGTGAGAAGATAGCTTCAGAGCACAGAGTGAAGGCAAACATAGTAGTAGTAAGCCAAGAGAAGCAGTTAACTAGTCAAAACAGCACATGCCAGCCAGGTTGGACAATCTGGAAATGAAAGGGTTAAAAGCTCCAGGGTTATAGTCTCTGGGACATCCTTGAAGTGTCTGATGGGAAAATAGCCAGAATATAGGAAGTGAAGTACCGCTGAGACCTTTGAGTCCTTAATCAATTAAATGTCAAACCAGGAAATCTTTAAAGTATCCCCTGAATAGAGAAATAGCCCAGTTAAACCTATACTTTAAGAATGTCAATTTGGCAAGCACATGGTAAGGAAAGAGGCTACATGCGGTTAGGAGGCTGGTGAAATAGTAGTCTAGGTTGGAAGTCGACAGTAAGCCAGAAGTGTCAGGAGTGTTCAGTCCTCTCCCCCTCCCCAGACTAAAATATAATTGGGAAATGTTTAACAAAATAATTTTTTAAATACAATACAATATAAATAATATTATTTGGTGGTTTTCTAAGTCAATAGGTGACCTTGCCTATAAGAGTGATAAACAGCAGGGAGAAAAGCCAAGTAATGTTGATTCTAGTAGCCACCACCACCTCTCCCATATTCAGTGGAGAGGGTTGGGTCATGGACTGAACAGGCCTCTTCCCCAAAATTCTGGCTCCATCTGAGATCGGTTGTTAGATCTACACTGGGGAAGACCAAGGTCCAGTTTGAATTTGATGCTACAGGCATTAGGGAATCACTGAAGTTTTTTGAGTACAGGGATAACAAGGTCAAACTCATTAGGAAGATTATTTTGGCATAAATTGGTCCTAAAGATCAACTTGGACACTGAGAGTCCGTGATTCTGGAAACTATGGAGACCACATTGACAATGGGAGAGACTGGAGGCAAGGAGATCAGTTAGGAACCTGTTACAACAGCCCAGGGAAGTGACGGTGAATGACTAAATAAGAGTGGCAGCAGTGGCAGCGAAAGAAGGGGATATATGTGAGACATTTTGCCGTATTTGAACTGATGGAATTTGGCAACTGGATGGAGTTGGGGGTAAGGGCAGTGAGAGAGAGGGAAAAATCAGATTTTTAATCCAGGTGCCTAGGGAAATTGTGATCCATTCAACAGAAAGTAGGAAGTTTGTAAGAGGGATGGGTTTGGTTGAGAAAGTGATAAGTTCAAGTCAAGTCAACAAGCATTAATTAATCATTTACTATGTAAATATATAGCAACATCACTGTGCTAAGCCCTAGGGATACAGAGAGGCAAAAATAGTCTTCCAGGAGCTGTCTGTCTAACAGGGGAGGCAACATGCTAACTTATAAACAAGAGACAAAACCTCTTGGAGCTAATCTCAGAGGGAACTACTAACATCAAGGCGAACTGAGAAAGGCTTCTTGGAGGAACTTTAAGAATTTCTGGGAGCAGCTGTCAAGCCAGCAACTGGAGAGACAACACAGTATAATGGAAATAGCATCAGACTCAGAAGAGAATTGGTTTGAATTCTGCATCTTATAAAACACAAGGAATGGGAATATAGCTATGGACAAGTGATTTTTGCCTCTCATCCTCATCTTCCTCCTTTGTAAATTAAAGATTTACAGTGTTGAGTATTATTATGTATTATTATTCAGTGTCGCAGTGGGGAGCAAGTGAAATAATCCAGATCAAGTGCTTCACAAAGTTGAAAATGCTAAATAAATATTAGCGATTGTTATTATGAAGTAAGACTAGAGTTCCCGAAGTAATGATACATGTCAGACAGAGGGTAGATCTTGGAATCAGGAAAACTTGAGTTCAAATCCTGTTTCTGACACAAGATAAGTCACTTAATATCTCAAAACTACAAAATACAGAGGAGCTGCCCATATTCATCAGTGGAAGGAGTTTCGAGGCAACTATGTGGTGCTGGAAATGGATCACTCACTGGGCACAAAATTCCAGTCCTGCCTTAGGTAGTTGCATGGCTCAGCTCTGTCATGCTTGGTCTCTTCAACTGTAAAATGCAGAGGCTGACATCAATGGCTGCTATGGTCCCTTCCTCTAAATCTATAATCCTATGATCCATATCATGAATTCTTTGCCCTGAAAAAGTCACTGGTCTGGACAAAAGATAGGTTAAAGCCAATATAAATATTCTAGAGCTATCTGTATGGAGGACATAACTGAACCCAAGGGAGCAGAGGAAATCACTAAGAGAAAGTATATAATAGGACCCAAGACAGAGTTTTAGGGGATGCAATGCTCAGGGTATGAGAGGTGGATTGTGGGCCAGTAAGTGACTGAAAAGAAGGAATCAGAAAGACAGGAAGGAGAACCAGAAGGAAATAGCATCACAAAAACCACAAGAGGAAAGAATATCCAAGAAGAAGGAGATAGTCCAGAATCAAAAGTTTGAGAAATATTAAAGCAGATTGAGAAGTGAGGAAAGGCCTTTGGGCTTAGCAATTAAAAGATCATTGGTAATCTTTTACCAAATGAGAAAAGATTCTCAGAAGAATGGTGGGTTAGAAACCACAGGGTACAGGATGGGGAGAAGGGGTACTGAGGAAATAGAAGTAGTGAGTAATTTATAATTATAATATAATTCTGGCCTGTTACCCCCTCTCTCTGAGGATGCCTCTCTGAGGCATCAGCCTCTAGCACCAACTTCCTAGTTCCACCCTGGCAATAATTAAAGTCTCCCTTGGAGAAAATTAAATTACTTTTTTAGTAATTTAACAGCAAGAGGGAGGAAAGACACAAGATGACAGTTTGGAGCATTGTCAGAGTCAATAACTTTTTTGGGGGGCGTGGATAGAGGAGACTGTGTATGACTAAAGATGAATTACTGATTTAAAAATATATATTTCTGCATTCATTTGAATGAAAACTGCTATTGATTTTTCAGAGATCTCTGATGGCCCTTCTTAGATCAATTTCCTCCCACCCCTTCTCAATCCAGTCGGCTCAGTGAAGGTGTAAGGGATCGGAAACTTGGAAGCTGGATGGGTGAGAAAGTGCAAACTCTTTACTCTCTAGACTTTTTCTAAATTCTCAAGGTTCTGGACTGTTTAGTCCTACGGCTAAAAGAAGGGCTGCCATGGGAATATAACCCCAGTCCCAGGCTCACTGGGATGGGATTATTGATGGAGAGCAATGCACTGCACCTGGGTAGGGAGAGGCCAAGCGAGTGAGAATGAAGAGAGGAGAACTACTCAGTCTTCAAGTTGTCTGCAAGTGACTGAATCTCTTCAGACTTTAGGTGCTTCTAGCTTCCAAGACAGATGATGCCAACCCCACTTCAGGTTGCTGAAAGAAGAGAAGGGGGCATGAGAAAACCACAGAAAGAACAAGAAATAAAAACGTTGCCCAAGGTTTTTAGGAAAAAATTATTAAAAACCATAATTTCTTGTGAAAACCAATGACCAGAAACTATATTGCTATGGATAGACTTCCTACATGCGTCAAGGCCACATGTGTTGCATGGGTTTATCATTGTGTGGCTTGAAAAGAGGCAAAATAGACATGTGCACTCTTTTCCCCTGACCCTTTCCAAGGGAGACTTTAATTATGCCAGGATAGAACTAGGAGAGAGGGGGTAATGGGCTAGAATTTTATCTATCTGATCCCTTAAATACTGTTACTCTAGGGGATGTGATTTTTGCCTTTTACTGATGAGAAAAGTTTTATATCAAAAGACTTTGAAACTGGTGTTACAAAAAATTAGTTTCATTTTCTTGGGCAGCTAGGTGGTAAAGTGGGTAGAGCACCGGGCCAAGAGTCAGGCAGATTCATGTTCCTGAGTACAAATCTGGCCTCATATACTCGCTAGCTGTGTGATCCTGGGTAAGTCCCTTAATAGTGTTTGCCTCAGTTTCCTCATCTGTAAAATGAGCTGGAGAAGGAAATTAAAAACCATTCCAATATCCTTGCCAAGAAAACCCCCAATGGGGTCACAAAGAGTCAGACACAACAGAAACTGCTCTACAACAAAAGGTAAGTCTTATGGTAAACACTATTTTCTGGCTCTTTATTTAAAACTAAATTTTAAAAACAAAAAGTTCTAGGGCTTTGGGGAAGACATAAAAAATGAGACAGGATTTAAACTGTGGGAAATTAAATGGTTTAACTACAGGACTTTAGAGACTCATCCTGTAATCCACACCCGGCCAAACACCTTGGCTGGTTTCTAGGAGGAAGCAGTTAGAGAGAAGACTGAAAGTGAAGAATAAAATCCTTGAAATAGAACCACAAGATGGGAGAAGCAGAAAGACCTCAGGGATCATCAAGTCCTGGCGCCTCCGTCTACACACAAGAATACTTGTCGAGAAGATAATGGGCCTTGCGTGGCTGGTTCGTTGCTGAGGTCTCCTGATTGTTCAGGGCTCCTTCCTTTATGAGGCCTCTGAAGTTTGTATTTCACATACATTGTATTTGAATGTCACAATAGCTTTGTCTATTAACAACTGGTAGGACTGGATGCAAGATTTACGTGTTCTATAAATCCTATCAAGTTCATGGATTATTTTCCTAATGTCTTGATACTAGTTGAGGCATTAAGTCTTTGAGGTTAGTTACTATTCTTGGCTAGTTTGGCACATGAATTAAAGTTATAAAGCAGAGTCAGCCTGCTGGAACATTATGGAGACAATATCAATATGAAATAATGGTGACAATGTCTGAGAGTAGGTTGTAAAGATGAAAATATAAGAAGCACCCCCAAATGAACTCCATATCTAACAGTGACCATGCCTGCCAACTACAGAATTAGCTGCAGTCTCTGTCAATGGAACCATAGTTCTTCCAATAACCCAATTTTGGAACTCCTAATTATCCTAATTAGAGCCTCATGAGCTCTGTTCTGGTAATGAATAAATCATAGTGAATCCTCCTTCAGAGTGTGTCTTGTATCAGTCTCCTTGATTCTTTCTGTAACGCTTAGTTACATTCAGCCCTTACTCCCCTTTTCAACTCTCAACACCAAAGTCAGGTATCACCACTACATTGCCTTCACCATGTCATTTTCCTGGATAAGAACTTGTAAATGACTATTGCCAATCACGGCAAGCCTAAACTCTTCTCCATAGCTTCAAGGACTTTCATATTCTGACCCTACCCTACCCCTCCAACCCAATTGTTAAGTCAAGATCCTCCATTCAGAGGTCTAGAATGCTTTCTGCCTCCCTTTCTCTTTTCATGTGGTTACGACTCACCTCCTCCATGAGTCTTTCAGAACAATTGACATTTTTATTCATTCTACATACTCAGCACCTGCTTTGCATAAGACGCAATTTATGGTATTGAAGGGAGGTATCAACCAATAAGTTTTCAAGGAGTTAAGGACTGAGTATATCAATACTTTATAATCTGCAATTCTATTCATGACACAGCACAGCTCACACCCCATACTTGGTAGCCTCTTTGCTTCCATAGGTGGTTTTCATCAGTTGCTGTGGCCATGAAAATTTATCACCTTGTGGTTAAACTATCATTGAGTCCATTCTAAATTAGTTAGACTGATCCTCAGAAAATAGACAAAGTCTTTCACAGTTCTTGGACTTGAAGATTTTTCAAGCTAAGGCTTGAAATCCCTGAAAAAAACCATTGAGAATCTAATCTTTTCTACACTACAATAAATGACTTGAGGAGGAAATTGACAGAGGTATCATCTAGTAAGAGACATGAATAAGTACCAGGAGCCGCCATGATGTTGGTGGTGGTGGTAGTGATGGTGGTGACAGTGATAGCAGCAGTAATAAGAGTAATAGACAAATAAATGAATGAGTGAATGAATCAATAAAATAAATATACATAAATGTACAGTACAAAGTAGATTGTATATGGCACAAGCAGAATTAGCATGTGGTATTTGGGTGTTTTAGGTAATTTTTTGAAAATTGTTCCCTCTAATTTATTGATACTGTGAACTGTATACCCTAAGTTGCTGCTATAATATATGGCACAACTCTCCACAAAATAAATACCAAGGTACCAAGAAGATCTATCATCCTGGGAAGCTGCTACTGAGATGCAGTCTGGGAACTATTCCTACAGATGGTAATACAGCCACAGACAATGGAGACACAGAAAAGGAATTTCCTACCACCAAAGTCCTTGGCACTGTCAAGTAGTTCAACATCAGCAACTGATATGATTTTATCTATCAAAATCATGTTAAAGAAGAAGTCTGACCATCACTTTGCTGTGGCACATGGGCTGGGGGACCATGGGACTTTTCAATCTGACTTGAAGCTAAAACTGTCCATCTGTATCCCCAGCTCTTAAACAGAAATAGGAAGAGCTTAATAAATGCTTCATTAGTTCATTAGTTCAACAGCAGAATTTTTTGGCATTTTTTTAGTCACATTTATTTGAAAATTCCTCATTGTTTGCTTTTGGGATTATGTTATCATGAATTTCTCTTTTTTTGGTTATCTTGATGTTTGAAGTAAGTAATTTATTCTTCTCAGTAAAGCATCAATTCTTCAATGGCAAATGATTTTCTTCTCTGCTATGTACCTTGGAGATATGGAAGAGTTATGTTCCAGACAACTAAAGTGAATCACACCAGAATTCTGGTTTCCTACTGCATATAAATTAGGCTTACACTATACTGTAGTCTATTAAGTGTGCAATAGTATTGTATCTAAAAACCAACATACACACCTTAATTTTAAAAATACTTGTTTACTAAAATCTGAGCCTTCAGATGGTATGCTGGTGGAGGGTCTTGCCTGAATGTTAATGGCTGCTGACTGCTCAGGGTTGTGGTTGCTAAAGGTTGGGGTGGTTGTGGCAATTTCTTAAAATAAGACAACAATGAAGTTGGTTACATCAGTTGACTCTTCCTTTCATTTGAACACTTAGAGACCATGGTAGGGTTATCAACTGGCCTAATTTCAATAGTTATGTCTCAAGGAATAGGGAGGCCTGATGATAGGGAGAAAGAAGAGGAATGACTGGTGGGTGGAGCAGTCAGAATACATGCAATATTTATTATTAAGTTACCATCTTATATAGATGCAATTCAAAGCTCCCCAAAACAATTACAATAGTAACACCAAAGAGTATTGATCACAGATAACCATAACAGATGTAATTATAATGAAAAAACTTGAAATACTGCAAGAATTATTAAAACATAACACAGAAATACAATGTGAACACATGTGTTAGAGAGATGACAGTGACAGACTTGCCTGACAGTGTTGACACAAATCTTCAATTTGTTTGACCAAAAAAAACCAAACCCCTCAATATTTGCAAAGTCCAATAAAGTGAAGTGTAATAAAAAAGGTCTACCTGTGTAAAGCTTGACACAGTGTTTGCTAATAGAGCTTAGATGCCAAAGTTTGACAGGAACTTAACAATAATATCTTGTATTTTTAAGTCATTCTTTTAAAAAATGCTATTATCTTATTTAAACAGCAACCCTATTTAGTAAGGTTGCTCTCATATTGAGGATTAGTATAGCAACAGCTCATTTCTGGAGTATAAAACTAAACTGTCTTTTAACGATCTAATCATAGCTCACATTCCCTGTTAGTGAAAGAACTATTGAACACTTGCTGAGATAGCATTATTCTCATGTGATGCCTCTGAGGTCCAAAGGGATTAAAGTGATCTTTCCCAATGCCATGTACCTGACAGAACCATGCCTAGAGCCCACGTCTACTCTCTCTAGTCCTGATCTCTTTCATTCCACCCAGAGCCCACCTTTACACACACACTTCTGCATATCTGACATGTAAGGTGAAGTGGAATTGTATTTGGGAACTGTTCTACTGTAGCTGCAGTTTAAACACTGCTGGTAGAACTACTTCTAGCCTCAATTCCAAAGAAAACCACATCTGAATCTGGCACACATTTATCATTCCACATCAGACAACTTAGCCTTCATTTAGCATCAATTTCAACTGAAACTTACAGAATTCCTTCCACCCCCAAAGAGCTATGCTTCAGGAAGCCTTTTTATGATGGTGGAGAAAAAAACTAGAAATGATTCTTTCTGAAGTGAGCACTTTATTGAGCTAGTCTGGAAGGAGGACACTTCACCATCATCTCATGATACCAGCAAAGAAAATCGGGGAGGTGGTAATGACTGAAACAGGAGTCTTTCTGTTTGATACCAGAACTTTTGCACGGGCAATTCAATTTTATGCCATATAGGAGAGAGGTAAGAGGGGGGAAAAGTGGGGTAAGAAGAGGAGGACAAGGAGGAGGAAAAGGAGGAGAAGGTGGAGGAGGTAGAGTTGGAGGAAGAGGAGGTGTTGGAGGAGGAGGTGGAGGAGGAGGTGGAGGAGGAAGAAAAGGAGGAGGTGGAGGAGGAGGGAGAGGTGAAGGAGGAGGAGGAGGAGGAGAACATGGAGGTGGAGGAGGGAGAGGTGAAGGAGGAGGAGGAGGAGGAGGAGAACATGGAGGTGGAGGAGGGAGAGGTGAAGAAGGAGGAGAAGGAGGAGGAGGAGGAGAAGGAGGAGAAGGAGGAGGAGGAGAACATGAGGTGGAGGAGGGAGAGGTGAAGGAGGAGGAGGAGGAGGAGAAGGAGGAGGAGGAGAACATGGAGGTGGAGGAGGGAGAGGTGAAGGAGGAGAAGGAGGAGGAGGAGAAGGAGGAGAAGGAGGAGGAGGAGAAGGAGGTGGAGGAGGAGAAGGAGGAGGAGGAGAACATGGAGGTGGAGGAGGGAGAGGTGAAGGAGGAGGAGGAGAAGGAGGAGGAGGAGGAGAAGGAGGAGGAGGAGAACATGGAGGTGGAGGAGGGAGAGGTGAAGGAGGAGGAGGAGAAGGAGGAGGAGAAGGAGGAGGAGGAGGAGGAGAACATGGAGGTGGAGGAGGGAGAGGTGAAGGAGGAGGAGGAGGAGGAGAAAGAGGAGGAGGAGGAGAAGAAGGAGGAGAAGGAGGAGGAGGAGGAGGAGAAAGAGGAGGAGGAGGAGGAGGAGGAGAAGGAGGAGGGGAAGGAGGAGAAGGAGGAGGAGGAGAACATGGAGGTGGAGGAGGGAGAGGTGAAGGAGAAGGAGGAGGAGGAGGAGGAGAACATGGAGGTGGAGGAGGAGGAAGAAAAGGAGGAGGCGGAAGCCACTCACATGAATTCTTGCTTTCTACAATTAAAAACTGGGGAGATTGGTGTTGTGCTTTTTATACAATTAGAACTATTTTTTACTTTCTATACTTGGATTTACAAGTGAGATTTTGTATGATTTTCAGCCAATTACCAAATAACCTGCTTAACTAACAGTTTATTCCCCAATAACAGTATTTTAATAATAGGTTATAAGATTATGGTAAAACTGAATTACTTATAAACTATTGAGATGCTTTGATGAAGGATATGTTACATTACAACAGAACTTAAGAGGTCCCCGTCTTCCTCCAACTCCTTCTCATCATCATCATTCATTTTTTAAATGGGCCAATTGACATTTACAGAAAATGGTTTCTTATTAAAATTATATCTGATGAGTTAATCATTCTCCTCTCTTGTAATTTTTCATGACTAGGACCTTCCAGCTCTAGAATTCAGAATTAAAATTTAGTATCTTCTTAAGTATTTGATACCAGACACCTATGTTTGATCCCTGAATCTGCCATCAGGAGCAAGTCTGTTAGTTTTATGTTTCACTAGAGTTTATCCTGGAATGCTAGGTAGCTCAGTGAACAGAGTACTGGGCCTGGAGTTGGGAAGACCTGAGTCAAGACATTTACTAGTTGGGTGACTAGCTGGATAAGTCACTTAACCTCATTTGCCTTGGAAGCAGTGGTTAGAGCACTGGGCATAGAGTCTGGAGGACCTGAGTTCAAATCCATCCTCAGACACTTACTTAGGTAGTAAATTACTTAATCTCTGTTTGCCTTAATCCACTGGACAAGGAAATGGCAGACCAACTTTGCTAATAAAACCTCACAGATAGCATCAGAGTGCTATGGTCCATGAGGTCACAAAGAGTTGGACGTGACTGCGCACCAGTTTACCCACTAAAACTTTCACTTTATAATGTATATAACTCATAGAATATAATGTATATAGTCAAACACAAAGCCAACTTTGAATGAATTACCTTGATGCAGTATAATTTTTTAATATTTTTCAGAATGTATTACATAAAATTATTTAATACAGGGAGACTCTTTTCCAAATGAACATCCCCCTAAAATATGTGGCTGGGACTTAAAGGCAGGATCAGGGCCCCAACAATATCAGAATTTATAGGAAGTCCATTGTTGTACAAACTTTTGTTTTTCACATAAAAGTATAAGTCAAGATGTCCAGAAGAGCCCCCTTCTGGGTTTCCTAATCACAAAGACCCCAATAACACCAGAGTAGGCTGGAAGCAATTATGAAGTTATTGAAGTCTATTTTAATCTAGGAATGAAACAATAAAGAGCAAGAGTGGTGGAAATGTGTCTAGAAAAAAATATATAAATATAAGGTGTTGTGGACATTGATCTGAAATGACTTAGAAACAGAGGGGATGTGGAATGAGAGAGGAGGCAGAGGAAAGGGTGACTAAACTTATGAACTTGGGTCATGGGAAGGATCAGAACTATCTCATTGGAAACAGGCAAGTTCGGAAATGGGATAGGTTTCAGGAAATTGGGAATGTAGGTGGGGAATAACGAGTTTCATTCTGTACGTGTTGAGTTTGAGATATGTAAGCAGGCAGCTGTTGGTATGGCACTGGAGCTTAGGGGAGACGTTGGGGCTAACCAAAAGAGAAGTACCAAGAAAATGGAGGGAAAGAGTATTCCAGAGGTAAAAGTAGTCAATAGTGTCAAAAACTACAAAAAGGTCAAGAAGGCTCAAGACTGAGAAATGGCAATTTAGAAATTAAGAGATTGTTGAAATTCCAGAATTCCCAGGTCAAGGAGAAAATATTGCAAGCAGCTGGAAAGAAACAATTCCAGTATTGTGGAAATACAATCAGGATAACACAAGACCTAGCAGCTTCTACATTAAGGGATCGAAGGGTGTGGAATAGGATATTCCAGAAGTCAAAGAAACTAGGACTCAAACCAAGAATCACCTACCCAGAAAAACTGAGTATAATACTTCACAGGAAAAAATGGTCTTTCAATGAAACAGAGGACTTTCAAGCATTCTTGATGAAAAGACCAGAGCTGAAAAGAAAATTTGACTTTCAAACACAAGAATGAGAAGAAGCATGAAAAAGTCAACAGCAAAGAGAAGTCATAAGGGACTTACCAAAGCTGAACTGTTTACATTCCTACATGGAAAGAAAATATTTGTAACTCTTGAAACGTTTCGGTATCTGGGTAGTTGGTGGAATTACACACACAAACCCACACACACATACACACACACATACAAACATGCACGCACACACAGAGACAAAGAACACAGAGTGAATTGAATAGGATGGGATCATATCTTTAAAAAATTAAGGTAAATGGTGAGAAAGAAATGTATTGGGAGGAGAGAGGGTGAAATGGAATAGGGTAAATTATCTCTCATGGAAGAGGCAGGTAGGAGATATTTTAGTGGAGGGAAAAGGAAGGGAGCTGAGACAAAAACATGAAGTTTACTCTCATCACATTTGACTAAAGGAAGGAATAAAATGCACACTCATTTTGGTATGAAAACCTATCTCACAATATAAGAAAGTGGAGGAGAAGGGGATAAGCAGTGTAGGAGGGATGATGGAAGGGAGGGCAATGGGAGGAGGGAAAAATTTGAAATCAACACTCTTGGGGAGGGACAGGATCAAAAGAGAGAATAGAAGCAATGGGGGGCAGGATAGAATGGAGGGAAATATAGTTAGTCTTACACAACTCAACTATTATCGAAGTCATTTGCAAAACTACACAGATAGGGACTATATTGAATTGCCTGCCTTCCCAAAGGGAATGGGTGGGGAGGGAGGGATGGGGAGAAGTTGGAACTCAAAGTTTTAGGAACAACTGTTGAGTATTGTTCTTGCTACTAGGAAGTAAGAAATATAGGTAATGGGGAATAGAAAGACATCTGGCCCTACAGGACAAAAGAGAAAATGGGGACAAGGGAAGGGAGGGATGATAGAAGAGAGGGCAGACTGGTGACAGGGGAAATTAGAATGCTCGGTGTATTGGGGTGGGGGAGGGGACAAATGGGAAGAAAATTTGGAACCCAAAATTTTGTGAAAATGAATGTAAAAAGTTAAATAAATAAATTTATTTAAAAAAAAGAGAGAGTGTTGATAACTGTAGGGAATAATTACAATTAAGTGGTGAGACTGAAAAGTGGGAAGAAGGTGAGGACATGAATACAAGTGTAGAATGACTTTTTACCCCCTAGGAATTTGGCTATAAAAAAGGAGAGGAGATATAGGATGGCAGTGTCAAATGAAAGGTTTTTTTAAGGTTCTAGATTTGGAAATATTTGTGGGTATCAAGGGAGCCAGGAGATAAAAGAAATATGAAGATGGGGAAGGTGTGAGGCCAAGCAGAGTAGGACCTTTTTGCTGTTTTTGTTTATACCAAGAAGTATAATACCTCTGAATAATATGATTAAGGAAGAGCATTCCCATCTATTGTTGGGTCTGCCCATTGAGGGAAGCTTGATTAGGGGAGTGGTTTTGTTGGAGGGTCCCAAGTACCTCTTGTTTTTTCTACTGATGCACTGGGTCAGAGGGTCATGCCCTCTGGCTCTGAAAAGTGTATAAATATGCTGAGAATGAGGTTTTACTTTGGGGCTTACTGTGCGGGTCAGACCACCAACTCAAACAAAAATCAGAGACTTCTCAAGATAGAAGCAAAGCAGCAAGATTTTATTACGATCTCATGAGAAAGGGCATCTCCTCTCTGATAAGTAATCAGGAGAGAAGTAATTACAGAAAAATAGAGATTATATAGCCCTAACGCAGATCCCGCTCCTCTGCTGGTCTTTTACTCCCATTGGCTGGGAGGCAGGCTCACAATCTAAACTCGATAGTTTACCCTGTGAATAGGGGACAAGGAAGCAGTGGAATAACCAATAGGCATTATGTTGATGTGGATGTTGATGTGGCAACCCAAGGGGGCAGTTGTGTTATGCTGATATGGCAACCCAAGGAGGTAAGGGGGGTTGTGTTATGCTGACATGGCAACCCAAGTAGGGTTGTGTTATGTTGCTATGGCAACCCAAGGCGGGGACTTTAAGTTTCATGTTCCCAAAAGTCACGATTTCTGGGAAACCGAAACTTAGGCCTAACCATATACTAAAAGCCTTTTGTTAAGCAGTAAGAAGTCTTTACTAACTTCATTCTATTTATTACTCACTGGAAGTGTCTGGCCAGAGGAGGACTCTGGGAAGCTGCTAAGGAGCCACTCTGACTTGGAAAACTCAGATATTATAGCTTCCCTCTCTGGTAACTATGGTCAGACAGTTGGACTTGTCTATTGAATTGTAATGTATGTATTAATTATGGTCAGACAGAGGAAGCAATGTCTGTTGATCTTTGATTTCTCTGTATTTTCTCTGAAGTTCAGGGTGCTGAACTAACTGAATGATACATGTGCTTGATTAAAGTGATTGGTAACTTTTCAAAAGTTGCCTTTCCTTTTATAAAAATTTATTTATTTAACTTTTACATTCATTTTCACAAAATTTTGGGTTCCAAATTTTCTCCCCTTTTATCCCCTCTCCCCACCCCAATACACCAAGCAATCTAATTTTCCCTCTCTCCAATCTTCCCTCTCTTCTATCATCCCTCCCTTCTCTTGTCCCCATCTTCTCTTTTGTCCTGTAGGGCCAGATGACTTTCTATTCCTCATTAACTGTATGTCTTATTTCCTAGTAGCAACAACAATACTAAAGTTCCTAAACTTTGAGTTCCAAATTCTCCCCATCTCTCCCTCCCCACCCATTCCCTTTGGGAAGGCAGGCAATTCAATATAGGCCCTATCTGTGTAGTTTTGCAAATGACTTCCATAATAGTCATGCTGTGTAAGACTAACTGAATTACCCTCCATCCTATCCTGCCCCTCATTGTTTCTATTCTGTCTTTTGATCCTGTCCCTCCCTGAGTGTTGACTTCAAACTGCGCCCTTCTCCCATTGCCCTCCCTTCCATCATCCCCCCCCTTGCTTATCTCCTTTTCCCCCACTTTCCTGTACTCTAAGATAGGTTTTCATACCAAAATGAGTGTGCCTTTTATTCCTTCCTTTAGTCAAATGTGATAAAGGTAAACTTCTTTTTTTTTCTCAGCTCTCCTCTTTTTCCCTCCACTAAAAAGTCTCCTGCTTGCCTCTTAAACGACATATAATTTACCCCATTCAATTTCACCCTCTTTCCTCCCTCTACCTTTCTCTCTCACCATTCACCTGAATTTAAGATATGGTCCCATCCTATTCAATTCACTCTGTGCTTTCTGTCTCTGTATGTGCGTGCATGTGTGTACGTGTGTGTGTGTATGTGATCCCACCAACTACCCAGATACTGAAAAGTTTTAAGAGTTACAAATGTTGTCTTTCCATGTAAGAATGTAAACATTTCACTTTTGCTAAGTCCCTTATGACTTCTCTTTGCTGTTGACTTTTTCATGCTTCTTCTCATTCTTGTGTTTGAAAGTCAAATTTTCTTTTCAGCTCTGGTCTTTTCATCAAGAATGCTTGAAAGTCCTCTGTTTCATTGAAAGACCATATTTTCCCCTGAAGTATTATACTCAGTTTTGCTGGGTAGGTGATTCTTGGTTTGAGTCCTAGTTCCTTTGACTTCTGGAATATCCTATTCCACACCCTTCGATCCCTTAATGTAGAAGCTGCTAGATCTTGAGTTATCCTGATTGTATTTCCACAATACTGGAATTGTTTCTTTCTAGCTGCTTGCAAGATATTCTCCTCGACCTGGGAGTTCTAGAATTTGGCCACAATGTTCCTAGGAGTTTCTCTTTTTGGATCTCTTTCAGGTGGTGATCGATGGATTCTTTCAATACTTATTTTGCCCCCTGGTTGTAGAATGTCAGGGCAGTTTTCCTTGATAATTTCATGGAAGATGATGTCTAGGCTCTTTTTTTGATCATGACTTTCAGGTAGTCCCATAATTTTTAAATTGTCTCTCCTGGATCTATTTTCCAGGTCAGTTGTTTTTCCAATGAGATATTTCACATTCTCTTCCATTTTTTCATTCTTTTGGTTTTGTTTGGTGATTTCTTGGTTTCTCAGAAAGTCATTAGACTCCATCTGTTCCATTCTAATTTTGAAAGAACTATTCTCTTCAATGAGCTTTTGAACCTCTTTTTCCATTTGGCTAATTCTGCTTTTGAAAGCATTCTTCTCCTCATTGGCTTTTTGAACCTCTTTTGCCAATTGAGTTAGCCTATTTTTCAAGGTGTTATTTTCTTCAGCATTTTTTTGGGTCTCCTTTACCAAGGTATTGACCCGTTTTTCATACTTTCCTTGCATCTCTTTCATTTCTCTTCCCAGTTTTTCCTCCACCTAACTTGCTTTTCAAAATCCTTTTTGAGCTCTTCCAAGGGCTGAGCCCACCCGACATCCCCCTGGGATGTCTGGGATTCAGAGACCCTGCCCTCCACGTCTTTCCCTGATGGTAAGAATAGTTCCTCGTCATCAGAACTGAAAGGTGGGAACATTTGCACCTGCTCAAAGAAGCTCTCTATAGTCTTATTTTTCTTCCCTTTTCTGGGCATTTTCCCAGTCAGTTACTTGACTTCTGAGATTCCTGTCCACCCCTGCCTAGATCCGCCCAGCTAGTGCTTGGGGTCTGAGATTCAAATGGGCTTTCCGGGGTGCAGGTGCAGCTGCTATTCAATGTGAGCTTAAGTTCTGGTGCTGGGGTGGGGGCAGGGCCACCTCCCAGGCTCAGTTCCCTCAGGGGCTTTATGCAGAGACCTTCATGAATGGGGCGGGTGGGGGCAGGGCCATCTCCCAGGCTAAGCTCCCTCAGGGGCTTTATGCTGAGACCTTCAATAATGGAGTGGGTGAGGACAGGGCCACCTCCCAGTCTCAGCTCCTTCAGGTGGTTTATGCAGAGACTGTCAGTAATGAAGATCCTGCCTGCTCGGGGAGTCCCGGGGGGCTGCTGCTGCTGCAGCTGCCTCTGCCTCTGCAGTTTCCTGCCCCTGCCTCTGCTGCTTCCTCCCGAGGGGGCCCGAGTCACGGAGACACCCCGCTCCCCTCTCGGCCAGCCCAGACGTCTCTCTCACTCACCTGTAGTGTCTGTGGGCAGAGGGACTTTCCTGGCTGCCGGAGATTCCTGAAGCCTGCTCGGATATGCTCCTCTGGGACTGTGGCCAGGGCAGCACAGGGGTTGACTCCGCTTTCCGGGGCGCAACGGACCCTGGGGACCACTCTCCAGGGCTCTCTGGAACGGAAATCTCTTCCACTCTGTTTCTGCACACTCTGCAGTGATCCCGAACTTGTGGGGAGCTCTTCTTACATTAAATCCATGGGCTGTGGGTTCGGAGCTAGCATACGTGAGTCTTTCTACTCCACCATCTTGACTCCACCCCCTGCCTTTCCTTTTAGAGAAGCAGATCAAAGAACCTGTGATGCCAGGCCACCCTATGTATGTAGGGGTGCTTACTGTTACAGAAGGGGAGGATGACTGAGGGGGCAAAGTCCAAAAGGAAATGGAGATGGGATTAGAACACAAGTAGAGAGGGCTAGTATTGGCCAAAAGTTCCTCCTCTTTACCAAAGATTAGAGCAAAGGAAGAAAAGGATAATTGGATAGTGGTATCAAACTTAAATAGAAATTGGGGCCACTAATCTATACCTATGGGGCAATTAGGTGGCATAGTTGATAAAAGTGCTGGACCTGGAATCAGGAAGACTCATTTTCATGAGTTCAAATCTGGCATTAGACCCTTAAGAGTTGTATGATCCTAGGTAAGTCACTTAACCCTGTTTGCCTCAGTTTCCTCATCTGCAAAATGAGTTGGAGAAGGAAATGCAAACCAGAAAAATCCCAATGGGATCAGGAAGAATCAGACAGGACTGAACCACAACCACCACCAAAATCTGTACATAAGCATCCTTGTAAATGGTATATTGACTTAGTTTTAAAATGCAATATTAACTATTTTATTGTACTGTTATTTATGTTGTTAAATATTTCCCAGTTACATTTTGATATGGTTAGGATAGCACTTGAGAACACTGTGGGTCCCCTCTGAGAGCAGCATGTTCAACACATCTGGTATAAAGGTAAAGAAACAGGGGCTGGAGATGGCTTTTTTAGTCTCAGTAAAGTAGGTGGCAACATCCACAGCTGAAGGAGATGTTTGAGGAAAGGTTTGGAGAAGCTGAAGAATGTTTGTAAACTTAACACTGTCTAAAGGTAACAACATCTGGGATTTTCCTTTTTATTTTAGAGCACTGAAATGATCCATCCAAGTGTTTGGGAAAAATGTAAGAAGAAGAAAAAAAGACCACCACAACACGAAAATATGGAGGTCATGAGTAGAGCACAAGCTCTAGCACACTCCAGTAAGTTAGAAAGTAAGTATAAAACTTAGAATGGTCATCTAAAGATTTATTCTTTTTGTCCTAGAGGGCCACACTAAGTAATGGGTGGAAATTGCAGAAATAAATTTAGGCTTGGTGTAAGGAAAAATTTTCCCAATAGTTATTCCAAACAGCATGGGCTGAGTTGGAGGAGCAGTGGGTTTTAAGACTAAAATATATATGGCTTCTTGCCAGGGATGTTGATCAGTGCATACTTATTCTAGCACAGATTAGATGGGATGACTACTGTGGCCCTCTTCACATCAGCTAAGGATGGAGAGGATCTTCACCATGTAGGGTATAAGATGATAGAGACTGACTCCAAGTCAGAGGTTTTGATCCTCTGCTACTGTGAAGAGGGTACCCACACATGAAATCTCAGATCCCTGAAATACCACATTGTAGACGTACTTACATGCTCTTCTCCAAATCCTTTCATATGTCTATCACCAATTTTGAATACACACACATGAAATGAAAAGTCAAAGCTAAAAGGCAAATTTTCTATTTTATAAAATGTTTCTGTATATTCATATATTCTGAGTCTTTTCAAGCCTAAGGCTAAGACAGGGACATATATGACAGTAGGTTTCTTAATTTTTTTTTGTTTCCTGGACTCCTTTGTCACTCTGAAAACTACTGACTTTCCCATATTTTTAAAATCATTGAAATAAATGCTAAAATTTCAGTTACAGCTCGCTTAAATCATGGAGGTAATTTTTTTCCCGTTATCCAACTTCATGGATGCTCTGAAATTCAGCCAAAGACCTCTTTAGGAATAGCAAGCACCCTGACACACATTCAGGATGACCTGCTGGCACAGGTTCTTAGATCTGCTTTTCTAAAAGGAAAGCAACCTTTGAGGGGTCAACAATCTTCTTTAATCACATATACCAACAGAGAAAATACAAGCAGATAAACGAAGACCAACAGAGAGGGCTTCTGTCCGACCATAAGCAATACATGCGTCACAGATCACAGACAGATCCAGCTGTCTGACCATGACACACATACAGAGTTACCAGACAGAGAAACACCAACATTTGGGTTTTCAGAGTGGGGAGAGGTTCCTTAAGGGCTGCCCAGAGTCTCATCAAGCACAGGAACCTCCTTCCAGAGTAAGCCCCAAAGCTAAACCTCACCTCAGAGTATACACATACTACTCAGAGTCACAGGGCATCGAGGAGACCCTCAGACCCAGTGCCTCATTAGCAGTTACCAAAGGTGTGGGCCTTCCTACTTTCCCCCAAACCTTAACCCTACTGCTGAAGCTGGGCCCACTGGGCCCTGCCTGAGGGCTGCTATGACCCTCCTGGCATCAGGGCGATTATCAGTCGTAACTGTTGCAGTTTCCTTTCTTTTCTCATTAAAGGGGCCATGCCCTGGCTACCTCTTAAACATGCCTGTTCACTGAGTGCGGTTGCCTCACCCTAGGTAAGGACCTGCATGGACCTTGGCCTAAGGGGCCCAAGGGCTCCCAGGGCATCCTGGGCCATCTCCAGTCATCACATGCATATCTGGTCACTGAATCCAGATGGCTCTGGAGGAGAAGAGAGGCTGGTGACCCGCAGAGTCAGGGGCAGGTCTGACTGCCTGGTGGCCTTCTGCAGCAAGGAAGGACGAACACAATCCCCTAATCCTGCCCTTTAGGGACCCTCGTCTATATTCTGGGTTCAATTCTCAGACTGGGTTAGCGTCAGTCATTGAGCACGTGCTATGTGCTGGGGATTCGGAGGCATTAGACAGGGAACCCTGGAGGAGCACACAATCCCCCGTGGGGGAGGGGGAGGACAAGAAGAGAACAACCCCCACCAACTGCATAGAAATGGGGAATAACTGGGGCGGGCAGGTGCCCGCATACAAGAGGCAGGCCGCGCCGCACCACGGGGGCCCTCCATACTCTCCTAAAGTGAGGGCTCCGGCAGGTGTGAGCTCCGAAGTGCCTGGCACACGCGGGGCCCCCGCCGCACCACGGGGGGCCTCCAGGCCTCTCCTAAGGTGAGGGCTCCAGCAGGTGTGCGCTCCGAAGCGCTTGGCACACGCGGGGGCCCCGCCGCACCACGGGGGGCCTCCAGGCCTCTCCTAAGGTGAGGGCTCTGGCAGGTGTGAGCTCCGAAGGGCCTGGCACACGCGGGGGCCCCCGCCGCACCACGGGGGGCCTCCAGGCCTCTCCTAAGGTGAGGGCTCTGGCAGGTGTGAGCTCTGAAGCTCTTGGCACACGCGAAGCCCCGCCGCACCACGGGGGGCCTCCAGGCCTCTCCTAAGGTGAGGGCTCCGGCAGGTGTGCGCTCCGAAGCGCTTGGCACACGCGGGGCCCCCCGCCGCACCACGGGGGGCCTCCAGGCCTCTCCTAAGGTGAGGGCTCCGGCAGGTGTGCGCTCCGAAGCGCTTGGCACACGCGGGGCCCCCGCCGCACCACGGGGGGCCTCCAGGCCTCTCCTAAGGTGAGGGCTCCGGCAGGTGTGCACTCCGAAGCGCTTGGCACACGCGAAGCCCCGCCGCACCACGGGGGGCCTCCAGGCCTCTCCTAAGGTGAGGGCTCTGGCAGGTGTGAGCTCTGAAGTTCTTGGCACACGCGGGGCCCCCGCCGCACCACGGGGGGCCTCCGGACCTCTCCTAAGGTGAGGGCTCCGGCAGGTGTGCGCTCCGAAGCGCTTGGCACACGCGGGGCCCCCGCCGCACCACGGGGGGCCTCCAGGCCTCTCCTAAGGTGAGGGCTCTGGCAGGTGTGAGCTCCGAAGTGCCTGGCACACGCGGGGGCCCCCGCCGCACCACGGGGGGCCTCCAGGCCTCTCCTAAGGTGAGGGCTCTGGCAGGTGTGAGCTCTGAAGCTCTTGGCACACGCGAAGCCCCGCCGCACCACGGGGGGCCTCCAGGCCTCTCCTAAGGTGAGGGCTCCGGCAGGTGTGCGCTCCGAAGCGCTTGGCACACGCGGGGCCCCCGCCGCACCACGGAGGGCCTCCAGGCCTCTCCTAAGGTGAGGGCTCCGGCAGGTGTGCGCTCCGAAGCGCTTGGCACACGCGGGGCCCCCGCCGCACCACGGAGGGCCTCCAGGCCTCTCCTAAGGTGAGGGCTCCGGCAGGTGTGAGCTCCGAAGCGCTTGGCACACGCGGGGCCCCCGCCGCACCACGGGGGGCCTCCAGGCCTCTCCTAAGGTGAGGGCTCCGGCAGGTGTGCGCTCCGAAGCGCTTGGCACACGCGAAGCCCCGCCGCACCACGGGGGGCCTCCAGGCCTCTCCTAAGGTGAGGGCTCTGGCAGGTGTGAGCTCCGAAGCGCTTGGCACACGCGGGGCCCCCGCCGCACCACGGGGGGCCTCCGGGCCTCTCCTAAGGTGAGGGCTCCAGCAGGTGTGCGCTCCGAAGCGCTTGGCACACGCGGGGCCCCCGCCGCACCACGGGGGCCCTCCATACTCTCCTAAGGTGAGGGCTCTGGCAGGTGTGAGCTCCGAAGTGCCTGGCACACGCGGGGGCCCCCGCCGCACCACGGGGGGCCTCCAGGCCTCTCCTAAGGTGAGGGCTCTGGCAGGTGTGAGCTCTGAAGCTCTTGGCACACGCGGGGCCCCGCGCGAAGCGCTCCCAGAGGATCTCACGTGACCCTCAGTACAGCGTCCCCACTTCACAGCTGAGGACACCGAAGCAGGCGGAGGTGAAGCGGCTGGCCCAGGGTCACGCCCCGGGTTAGTTGCCTTATCGGCCTCTTAGGCCCTTTCCCGCCCCGGGCTGATAAGGGCCTCCTACACCTCGGCCCTCAGACTCGGCGCGCCCCAGGCCGCCCGGGACCTCCCGCCCGGCCGCACGTGACCGCTCCCACCTCGCGCATGCGCGCACGGCGCGGAGAGGGCGGGGAGCCTCGAGCCCTCATTCTCGTCCAGGCAGAACGACGGGTCGCCGGAGGGGTCATCGCGGGGACTGCAGAGGCGAATCTGCGCATGGACCAAAACGAGACGAGCCGGACCGGAAGCCGTTTCCGGGGCTCCGGAGGGGAAGGCAGGACTGGAGTACCTTTGGCCTAAGCGGGGCAGCTATGGGAGATGCTGTGAGGAGGGGCTGGGAGGGTCAGCGGCCGCCCGGGGCCTTGAGGGGTTCTGGCCCCGGGGGGGCGGGACCAGGCCGCTGAGCCCCTGCCAGGGAGAGGCCGCCTCCTGGGCCCGCGGCCCCGCCTTCCCCGGCGACCCGGAAGGGCTTGTGCGCCGGCGGAGCCGGACGTAGGCCTCTCTTCCGGTCGGCGTGGTGCAGCGAGTGGAGGCCGCGGCGGCGCCCGGAGCCTTCGCCATGAGCGTCCCGGCCTTCATCGACATCACCGAGGAGGACCAGGTCGGCGCCGGGGAGCTCGCGGGGCGCGGGAGACCAGGAGCGGGTGGAGGCGGGGGGCCAGGGAGCCGTCAGCCTGGGGTCCGCTCGACGGGGCCCGGCGGAGCCTGAGGCCTGGGGCTGGGGGGGGACGCGGGCCGGGGAGTGGGGCGGGGGGATGGATGCGGGCTGGAAGGGGATCCGAGCCCTCGGACCGGACCGCGGTGGACGCCGGGGCCTCTCCCTCGTCCGCGCGAGAAGAGCGGAGCCCACGCGGGATTGGCGACGGAGAACTCGGCCTCGGGTCCTGCCTCTGCCACTTCCGCGCTGTGTGACCGTGGGCGCGTCACGCCCCCTCTCTGGGCCTCCTGTTTCCTCATCAGTAAAATGGGAAAGTTGGACTAGAGATGGTGTCTGACCTCCCTCCTAGCCAGGAAGCCCGGACCCCGCGGAGCTCCGCAGCCAGAGGCGTCGTGGGGCCCTCGGGGGGGGTGCGGGAGGGGGGCATGGCACCAGCCGCGGGCAGCAGAGGGACGCCCGGGGTCCCCGAGGACGGGGGCGGGTCTCGTTCCGTGCCTCTGGATCGGGGAGCGGGGGCCGGTGAGAGCGAGGGACAGGCCAGGTGGCAGTCATAAGGGCTGGGGTTTAGTTTCGTTTTAAACATAGGGAATTTAGTTTACCACTAGCTGAACATTTACCCCAGCGTGGCCTCCGGGGCTCAGCTGTAAAACCAAGACTGGGACTTGACCCCCTCGTTGTTAAGGTCCACTCCAAGAAACTACCTAGCAGATCAACCATGTCTTTGTAACTGGCGGTGATCATACGTTGTATTTAGAATAAGTTGTTTGGCAGCAAGAAGAGGTTAAGGGACTAGCCCAGGGTCAGGTAAAAAGAATACATGCCAGAGGAAAAACTGAACTCCAGGGTTAGCCCTCTGCCTGCTGTGCCGCTGGTTCCCGATGCCCACAGTCTCAGGGCAGTTTTAAGCTTCGTTACATGTAGGGGTGTGTGTGTGTGTGTCTGTGGGTATGTATGTGTGATGCACACTCGCAGAGTTGCACTGGTCCATATGGTTGGCTTATGCTGTTTCCTGGTAGTCACACATTGTACTTTTTTATGATGTTAATTTACAAGATGTTCATCTGGGACTGGGACTGTTGTTTGATCTATGTGAAACTTGTATTTTTATGGTTCACCTTTCTTTGGTGTTTTCTTGTGACTTGAATCGTTTAATCAGTCATTTTGTTATATACTAGGTGCTGGGGATACAAAAGCAAAAATAAAACTGCCCCTGCCCTCAAAGGAAGACATTCTTTCAGGGGAGATCCTTTATATTAAGGCACTTGAGAATATATAAAAAATAAAATGGAAAGAGATGGGAGACACTAGAAGCTAAGGCATCCCTGAGCCTTAAAGCTGGATTCTGAGATGTGACTGTGAGGAGGAAGGACATGTGGGGAAGAAACCTTTGCAGCAGCAAAGATATGGGAACTGGGATTTTCTGTTTGAAGGACTGTTTTGTGATAGTCCTGTCCTTGTAAAGAGTTAATTGTCCAGTGGTAAAATGTATATTTAAGATAAAATTACTCTCTTTGACTGTGAATAGTTTCCTTTGAATGTTGTTGAAGTTCTTTTTGGTAATACAGTGTTTACTTGCTTTGTAGGTAGCCTGTGTAAACCCTTGCCTAGACTGAAAATTAAAAGAAATGATGAAGTTGAAGTTTTAAAGCTTATTTTTTTGTCTTAACAAGAAGTTAGAATTCTAAGTTTTGGGAAGCTAGGGATTAGCAGAGAAGACTTGTCTCCAAGGTATTTCTGCTTCCTTCAAACTCTAGGGTTCTGTGATTCTAACCCCTTTAGCCCTGAAGGTGACAGTGAACTAAATTGGTAGGAGAGAAGGAAAAAGTGTGAGCCACTGAGTAGGAAGAAGAAAGGTATACATAATAGGGGTGATAGGATGGAACTTATTAACCTGATACTTCCTACTGTTCCTTGTTAGGGTACAAATTAAATGCTTTGATTTTCATAGCGATAAGGAGGGAGAGATTTTTCAGTCTTGAGAGAGAGCCATTGAAAAAGCCTAGAATCTGAGGCTAGTGTCACTGGGTAACAGATTTACATGGCAGGCAAAGAAGAGGGATAAGAGGGAAGAAGACTGTAAAGGTAGGAAGGGAGTAGGTTATGAAAGCCTCTGAAAGCTAAACACAGGGTATCTGTTCATTCCTGGAGGTCATGGGGATCCAGCAGAATTTATTGAGTGGAGGTAGGAGAAGTGACAAGGTCACTGACAGCTGAACAGAGGATGCACTGGCGTAGGGAGCAGCTTTATCAAGAAGACCATCGAACGGTCTGTTTCAGTAGTCCAGGCATAAGGAGATGAGGACCTGTACCTTCAGGGTGGCTGAAGCGTCAAGAGTATAGGAGACATAGACAAGACGTGGCACTTGAATGAAGGGACATGTAAGGGGTGAGAGAGTGACACTTAGCTTCTAAACCTGAGTGACTGGGAGGATCCTAGTACTCTTGACTGGAATAAGAAAGGAAGAGAGAAGGGCTTAGGGGAAAGATGAGCTCAATTTTGGACAGGTTGAATTTGTCTATGGGACATACAGTTGAAGATGTCAAATGTGGTTGGTCAGGGCTGAATGGGTAGATCTGAGAATCATAGGCACAGAAGTAAATAAATCCATGGAAGCTGTTGAGATCACCAAGCAAATGCGTAATAAAGAGAGGGAAGAGAAGAGAGGCCAGGACAGAGCCCTGTGAAGATACCCACCATTATTAACTTGTGTGAGCTTAATGGAGATCCAGCAAAGCAAACTGAGGGGTGTTGAGACAGAAGGAACAGGACAGTGATGGCATGGAAACCTAGAGAGAAGAGGATGATCCAGCAGTGACAGACTGTAGGGAGGCCAAGGATGAATACTGAGAGAGGGCCATTAAGTTTGGCAATTAAAGAGATCATTGGTGATTTTGAAGAGAGCAGTTTTGGTTGAATGATGAAGTCAGAAACCAAATTGGAGAGGTAAGAGAATAAAAGAAAAGGAAGGTGATTTGTAAAAGGGAGGTGAAGATAGCAGGGACCAATGAATCAAATGAGAGTTTTTGAGGATAAGGAAGATGAGTGTCTTTGTAGGTAGTAGAGAAGCAACCAGTAGCCAGATGAAAGAGTGTGGATGATAGAGAGGATATGCTGTCAGAGAATACTGGAATAGGGTCCTAGAGAGGTTTGCTCTGGCAAACAGAAGTGCCACCTCTTGAAAAGAGAGTAAGTGACCTTTAAGGTCCCTTTTTCTTCATATCTGTAGTCCTGCAGTCATATTTTAGTATCACAATTTCTATCATAATTATCATAATTTAGTAATATAATTTCTAAATCAGGTCACAATTTTCCCATCTCTAAAATAGGTAGTAGATTAATCAAATCCTGATTTGTATCTTGTTGCTTTAAATTCCTTGATTCATCCAGTTTAGCACTTGAGGCCAGTGACGATGACAGGTGAAAACTACATGTTCATTGAGTAAACACTAGAGATGATTCACATGTGGACAAAAAGTGAGTATCTTCCCATTTGTTTGGACCATATTCTAATATGTATCTCACAGAATTCAGACCACTACCTTCACAAAATCACAGAGCAAAAGAAATTTTGGACACACTCCAATCCAACCCAAATTAAAGGGCACACTATGGACAAAGTACTGATAAGAAACCATAAAAATCAGTCCCTGCCGTCAGTGAACTGGTATTCTGTTTGGATGAAAACAATATGTGAACAGAAAAATATGTATATATGAACATTTGGGCTGTTGAGACCAACATAAGCCCTCTGGGGAGCTCACTGCCTTTTGAAGCAGTTCATTCCTGTATTAGGTCATCAAGTATGAATCGGCCTCTTTGCAGCTTCTACCCATGGCTCTTACTTCTGTCTCCTGAGGCAAGTAAAGTCGTAGCATTAGGCCACATTACTTAGTGTGGTTACTGGAGAACAGACCAACACCTTACCTGCTCCCTTCCCCAGATGCCCCATTCCTGCTATTCTACCTAATAATCCCCTCAAACTTCCCCCCCCGCCCCCCACCCCATGTTTGCCTTTCACTTAGAAGAGGACCGGTGACATCACAGGATGGTGTTTTGACTTATGCCTGAATTGGATTTCAGTGAGGCAGTATTGCACAGTCAACAGCCTCACTCCCTTTCTGAGTCATCCAGGTCCAATAGCAGGACAAAAGTTCAGAAGACCGAGGCTGACCCAGGATGCAGCAGATGACTTTGGCATCACCAGTGTCTGACCAAGCTCTAAGCCCTCCACAGTGCATGACTGTTGGATCCACCCATTCTGCTGAGAGTCTTAGGGTGGACATCCCTCTAAGTCAGTGACTGGTTTGAGGCCTGTCAGTCACCCTCAGCCCGGTTTAGCCCGTCTGCTAAGACAGTTTACCAGGGTATGACTGTTGCACATCCTATAACTGCTTAGCTCTCACACCAGAAGGGCTAGCTCTCACCCCATACACCCCAGCCCCAGGAAAAACTTGCTGATTGCTTGATATCCCACTTATAATAATATCGTTTATATTACATTTCCTTTGGCATTCTTGGTATGTGGAGTAATCCTAACGATACCCTAGAGTTAGAGCTGGAAGTGAGACCTTAGATGCTACCACCACCACCTCCATCCAACCCTGTCATTTTAACCAGTTTAATGTGTGTGTTTGATTGGGGTGGCCAAACTTTCTAAAGGTATTTTTTCCATCTCTAGGCCTCCAGTGTTTTGCCCACAGAGCTCACTCCTAAGAACAAAACTATCCCATCTGCCAGAAGTCATTCTTAGAGAGCTCATAGGAGTCTCCCACATCTTCCTTCCTTTTTATATGCTGTTATCTTTTCCTTAGGTCCATGTCTGTTTGCATGTTGTTGCGTTCCTGTCCGAAACTCCCACCTCCCCGTTAGACTGTGAGCTCCTTAAGTGCTCGCAGGAACGTTCATTTTACCTTTCTTTGTGTCCCCACTGAGAACAGTGCCTGGCATGTAGTAAATGTTTAATGAATGCTGGGTGACAAGTATTGCATGTGCTGGACAGTGGGAAATACATAGAGAGATGCTTAAATAGATGATTCTTTGTAGCCTGATTACCTTTTAGTTCCACCCTTATTTTTTTAAAGATAAGACTCATGCTTTAATTTTATGATTATACTTACATATTCCTTGATGTTCCTTTGTTCTTCCCCTGTACTGGAAAAAGGAAAAGAAAAGGCAGAAAACCTGCACCATAAGATTTAAATATATAGAGGATTAGGGAGATAGCAGAAAGGAATACAGGCCAGAAGATGGACGTGCTCAGCTCTGTTCTGCCTAAGACATTTCTGGCTAGGTGACTCTCCTTGTGACAGGCAAACTGAACTTCTATCCCCCAGCTCCTTCGACGTAGTACAGTTCATATAGTTTAACCCTGTACTTGGTCTTTTCTGAGATTCAAGTCAGTTTGAAAGGAAAATAGGCCAAATTTAGTAGGTAAGTGTTTGGACAAGGCTTTATGTAAAATGTTATTGTGAGGTATAGCATTTGTGTTTTATAAATTCAGAAACTGATGATTGAGCACACATATTTAGTGCCACAGTACATCACACTCTCCTAGGTGCTGGGAACAAAAGGACAAAATGGAGAGCTGCACCATACCAGGGATATGACATACACGTGGAGAAATGTAATACAAGATAATTTTAGAAGGGAATGGACACTAGCTCCTAGGAAGGAAGCAGGGAAGGTTTCAGGATAGGGAGGTCAGGTTGCATCTTCCTGAGCTGAGTCTTCTCCTAGAAGGGGATAGGGATAGTTCTAAGAGGGGGATGAAACACTGAATGAAAGCAGGGAAATTGGAGTTTCTGTGCCACAGTCAAGGAGCAGCTTGGTCTCCAGTTTGGCTGGAATGTAGAGTTTTTAAAGAGAGGTTGAGTGTTTGGAAATATGACTGACTAGAAAAGTAAGTAGGGACTCAAATTGTGGGTGCCTAGGCTGACCAGTGTATGTTTGGGAGATACTGAACTATACGGTAGTTGCGCCTCTGGCAGGTTATTTTGTATGGAGACTGGGTCAGAGAGTGAGAGATTGGAAGCAGGGAGACCCATTAAGCAGAACAAGGTCCTAAACTAGGATGGATGCAGTGCGGATGGAGAGAACTGGAAGTGCTGAGGTAGAGTAGACAGGACTTGATAGTTTAAAATGGTGGAGGAGCTGAGGATGCCTGGGCTTACTAATGAGGTGAGTAGGAGTTTGTGATTCACTCAAGGGAAGTAGCGGGGTTAGGTGCAAGCGAGTTTTGTCTGTTTTGGACATGATAAATTCCAGGTGCCTTGGGAAAATCCAGGAGGATAATTGCAAAATAGGTGGATGCTTCTTTGCCCATTTAACAGTGAAAACTAAGATTTTGTTTTAAGCTGCTAAATAAAGTATGGCGTTCAGATAACGCAAGTGTCCGTTAGAGAGAAGGGCTCTCTAGAATCATAGAAACTTGAAGCTGGAAGGACCCAAGCTGCCCTCTAGTCTGATGCTCACCTGAAGTATGAATCCTCCAAAACATCCACCGACCATAAAATGTGGTTAATTTGAAGATCTAAATTTCTGTCCAGACGGCAAAAGAATTTGATCAGTTCAACTTCATCCTTTAAAAAAATAATAGTCTAGGCAAACAAAATGCTTTTCTCTGTGCAACAAAACTTTTCCACTTATTTGTAAGTGCCTTGAGGGTACAACAACATTGTATTTATCAC
The DNA here is from genome assembly GCA_023548195.1 of Bettongia penicillata ogilbyi. NCBI lineage: Eukaryota > Metazoa > Chordata > Mammalia > Diprotodontia > Potoroidae > Bettongia > Bettongia penicillata. The sequence goes on from JAJHZJ010000721.1 coordinate 509,932, forward strand.
TTTATTTTCTGTATTACAGAAGTTGTCAAACTCTTAAGGAAGATGAGTCCTTTTAAAAATTATACTTAGATTGTAACTTTTTGAAAAGTTTGTATATATTATATGTAAATGTGTATATGTGTATGGTTTTTATCTACATGGGTTCTGAATATGTAATACCAAGCTTCTCTAAATGGGTTTATGCATTTTTAATACATACCAGTTAGCGTAACAGGGATTTTTTAAAAATTAGTAAGAGTCAAGTATTAAGCACTGAGTTTTGGTAGTTCTAAGTCCCAGGAATACAAATAAAATGAATGAAATAATCTCTACTGATGACGAAGGTTTTAATGGGAGAAACAAGTAGTACATATATCAGTATATCCAGAATAAACACAAAGTAGTTAATACAAGGTAATTCGATGGGCAGGGCACTAGCAATTGAAGTAAAAAGCAAATTCTGTGGGAAGCTGCAAGACATTTGTATAGACCAAGAACCTTCTGTCCACACAAGCGTTCAGCAGTTCTAGTGGACTGACTAATTACTGTCTTAGAAGGCAGGGAGAGAGGTAGGCCCCAGCAGAATATGATAGAGGGTTCCAGGACAAAAGTTGGGTGGGTAATAAGAAAAAATAGGCATTTAGGGTTAGATTGGGGTGGGGGAAGGGATATTTGGAGAGCAGGTGCAGTGATTAGAAAGTCACCTGAGTGGAGTTTTCTTGGTGGAAAGAGTCCCTCCAGCTCTGGGTTTGAACAGCTTTTCTCTAAGGCTAGCCGGTCTTTATTCCTAGTGCATCACTCACTTAGGAGGTAATGAGATGAGCCGACACACAAGTGCAGGTTAATTCGTTTATTTTGTGTAAAAGAGCCGTATGTTTTTAAAGAGTCTAATGTAGCCTGCGATGTCCCGGGGAGACGTGTGCATAGCAGGGGCTCAATAGACGGCTGTTGATGGAAGGAAAGAATAATTGTTTGTAGAAGCAATGACGAGGTTCAGTTAGTCTATATACTGCTTTCTTTAAAAAGCCAAACTGCTTGCTCTTTTGGGGAGTGAATTTTGCTGCATCATAAAAGTGCCTGGGTGAGAAATTATCATAGGCAGCTAAGCTTGGGGAGAGCAGTGGATGTCTTCTTAAAGCAAAGATTCTTAACTTTGGTTGAGAGGTTATAGACCTCTTCTCAGAGTAATGCTTTTAAAGGCAAAAATATTTATTTAAGACTCAAATTAGACCAGTTATATCAAAATAGTTATGAAAATATTTTTTTAAAAAAAAACTTTTAAGTTGACAGGCTCCAGGTTAAGAGTCCCTGCTTTAAAGTATCTGGATGTGGGAACATACAGACTCCTTTAGGAGAACCTGTTGTAGCTTTGAATGCATTAAGAGTCATCATGAAGTTCTTTAGAGTTCTAGCTAGTTTTCTCTCCTCTTTGATTTGTAGTTAGGTTTCTATTCAGAGATGGGGGTGGGGTGGAGAAGTAATAGTGTTCTCCTTCTGAAGGAAAACCACCTGGGAATTTAGAGTTTTTGTTTTGTTTTGGGGTTGTTGTTTTGGTCAGTAACCGTAGACTCTTGTTCTCGTTTTTTTTTTAAACAGGTTTGTGAACATGTATGTGTTTATACAGATCTGTAGCCGTGGGCAGGCTTGTAGATATGTATGTCTATATATATATATATATAAATTGTATACTATTTCTTCGGGTTGATAGGCTGCAGAACTTCGAGCTTACCTGAAATCTAAAGGAGCTGAAATCTCAGAAGAGAACTCTGAAGGTGGACTCCATGTAGATTTAGCTCAGATCATTGAAGCATGTGATGTTTGTCTAAAAGAAGATGATAAAGGTTTGTCCTTGATGTTCCTTTTTTCTTTGTAGAAAATTCACAGGTACCATTTCATTGAGCATGTTCTTATTGTTCATAGGAAACTTATCATTTAAATTTTCCAGTAATGGCTATTTTAAAATTCTGTCCTACAGGTCTTTTGACTTGTATTGCAGTTGAGGCATGATGGCTAGATTCATCCAAAATGTCCCTGAGCCTATCGAATGTAATGGTAGGCCAGCCTCCTGAGAACCAGCCCAGCTCTGCCTTGATTTCTTTGACCTCTTGGTTAAGTGTGATCTCCAGCCAGGCAAGCCAGTGTGAATACCTCTGGCCATCCTCCGGCTCAGCTTCCCAGACTCTGTGCCATGTCTTGTCAGGGAAGCTTCAGTTCTTGACTCAGTTCTGCTGCTTAAGTTACATTATCTTACCAAATATGTTAAGCAGTAGCACGAGACCAGGGATGCCTGTATTTGTTACAGACCCATTTCTGTTAGACTAGGTGAATTCTCAGAGAATCCAGCATATTTTACTGTGAGACAGGCTATGCCCTGGATCAAGTGGGCATCCCAACAGCAACAAAAAGCAACCCCAACCCTGCTACTGGACAGTCTGGAAGTGATTTTAAACAAAGAAAGCCAAAGGATATTTTTCCCTTGTCTTGATGACATCTGTATTAGAAGAACAAAATAGTGCACATTCAGGTTTCTTAGAAGTCAGGGGCAGTGATCTGAACGTTAATTACCCTGACCAGATCTTGTTTAGGGTGATAAAACAGAAAAATGAGGAAGTGTGGAAAAATTCCAAAGCAGCTCACCACAACTTGAGATTGTATTGGGCAGGTGCTTATACCACTCAAAAATGGAAATAGCCTGCTCGTAATTGAATTCTCGATTACATTTCAGCTTAGCATTGCTTTTTATTGGTGTGTTGACTTTTCTACATGTAAACTATCTTCTATACTTTGAAATTAAATGAATATAGTCTTCAAACCTGAGAAATTATACAAATCTTAAGTGTATATATGTAGCCAATAATACAGTTATCAGGTAATTACATATGAATATATAAATGTGTATATATTATATATGATATATTTTCATCCTTGAATGTTATAAATTTTTTAAATTAGCATAATTTGAGGTGATGAAGGACTTCATTTTTGATGTACTGTGTTGAAGAACAAGAATCTCTTAACTGTCTTGGCACAGTGTTGCAAGGAACCAGACTAGACCTTAGTACAGGTTGGAACCCTATTTAAAGGCCTGTTCTATCAAAACGCTTACCCTGTATCAACATTCTTTAGCAAAAGCATTAGCATTATTGAATCACAAATGATTGCACCACTAATGTTTGTATAGATGTCGAGAGTGTGATGAACAGCGTTGTATCCCTCCTCTTGATCCTGGAGCCCGACAAGCAAGAAGCTTTGATTGAAAGCCTGTGTGAAAAGCTGGTTAAATTTCGAGAAGGTGAACGTCCATCCCTGAGGCTGCAATTGTAAGCAAAAATTCAGAGAAGGCTGGGACTTGAGGAAATACCTTCACAGTATCACGTGTAGAATGATCTTTGGAAATTATATTGTTGCTATTAATATTTAATAGACAAAAATGGTTAACATTGTACACACAGGAAAGCATACGGGTTACTCTGAAGTAGCGGTTGTTCTTCTTAATCTTTTCGGCTAGGTTGAGCAATCTTTTCCATGGAATGGATAAGAATACCCCTGTAAGGTACACAGTCTACTGCAGTCTTATTAAAGTAGCAGCATCTTGCGGTGCCATCCAATACATTCCAACTGAATTGGATCAAGTAAGTTATTTCACAGATATAGATATATATATATATATATATATAATGCCTCCTACTTGGAAATAATAGGAATTTAAATTGTTTAAAAAAAAAAAGTCCCAAGTTCTAAATGAGATTTCTTTTAAACTGTGGGATTGTATTAGGCTGTGAGGCCAGCTTTGAATCTTTTCTCACTCTTGTAGGTTCGGAAGTGGATTTCCGACTGGAACCTCAACACTGAAAAAAAACATACTCTTTTGAGGCTACTTTATGAAGCACTTGTGGACTGCAAAAAGAGGTACTCGGAGCTAATGAAGCAATTTTAATTGTTCAGGGGTTGGAGGCAGGTGCGGGTCTTTATAGACAGGTACATTGGCTAACATTAAGAAGGTGAGCAGTTTGGCTCCACTTTCTAAGTCACAGGATTGCCATAAATCTCTTTCTGGGCCTTTTACCCCACTTAGTTTGAATGTAGCTTTTCACTGCATCTGTTCAGATTGGTATCTTAAGAGCTTCTTCGTTTAATTCTAAGTTAAACAATTCAATCTGGAAAGATGACTGTAAAGTTAATAGTGGAATCTTTTTGCAATCTTTAAACTTAAAAAAAAAGTAAAACTCTTGCTTTTGTTCTGAAAATGGTACAAATGTTAATCCTCAAGCTTCATAGCTTTATGCCAAGTTTATTATTTAATGGTGCTTTGATGTCTTGGTGCGAGGTAGAGCTATCTCTGTTGTTTAATGGCAGGGGGATCTATCAATCAAAGTTAACACAATCAAAGTCTCTTGTGTAAACAGTACCTTTGAGACAAAACTTTGTGGTAGACAGTGTTAAATGAGTACCTATTACGCTTTCCCAAAAGATTATTTGGGGATTCTAAAGCTAGTCTTGAACCTAGCAGGTTTCTCACACACAAAATGTTGATTTTTTTTTTTTTTAAGTACCACTGACTTAATACAGGTTTGGTGCAATTCAGTGGGATTAATATATAGTGTTTTCACTAGTGAAAGTAGCCCTCATTTTCAAAATGAAAAACCTGGGACTGGGATATCATATCAACTTCTTTTACTGGCCAGAAATCTTATCACCTGTGGCAGTTTGTTAAATGACTTTATTAATTTTAAAAGACTGGTCTTTCAGGGTAGTTTCAACGTATACTTTTACCATGGTCTCATGGCTGAAAAATCAAGCAAGAACAGCAGTGTTCTACCTCTCTCCCCCCTCTGATTCCTGACAATCGGATTAATTTGGATTCTTTGTTAAAGTCACATAAATCTTTTTGGAGACAATCTGTTATACAGGATCTGTAGGAAATTTTAGAATTTTGTTTATCATGAATATTAGAAAATTGGAAAGTTTTTCAGAGCAGCTACCCCTTTTTGGCAGAAAAGAAAACAAGCAGTGACCTTCCACTCATGACCTGGTTCATTGTCCTGGATCAATGGGCATGGTCTACAACAGGCTGGGAAGCCCACAGCAGCATTCCCGGTTTAGCACTTTTAAGATGTCAGTAGGGGTGGTATAGAGAAGGTAATAAAAAAAAAAATCCCAGACATTTATAAATTGAATCCTTTGCTTTAGAGGTCTTTAGGCCATATTTTCTTGGCTTCAGATTTTCATAATTTAACATACCTCAGGTTTTTAGAACTACTTATGGATAAGACTCTTGAGATTAAAATTGCTAAGTATTCTTTTAAGTTCACCATAAGATACTTTCTCAAGTAGCATTCAGCAAGCACCTTAAATAGTGTTTTTAGATGAAGGTGAGAAGGTAAATATCTTTTTCAGTATTGTCTCCTCTTCCTCGCCCATCACCCCCTGCCCTTTATTAATGTTCTTATTGTCAAACAGTGGGCCTGCCCTTGACTAGATGCTGTCACTTTGTAGTCCAGGATTGCTTCTGAGCAGGTTCATTATCAATTTGTTGTATATCATGATATAAAATTAATAAATATCGACTTCAATGTTGCTGTCAAGGCTGCTGGCCTAGCATTCCTATCTTCACTTACCACTTCAGTCAGGGGCTCACATCATGATTAGAGAACAACCTCCCCCTTTGACAACTGAAACTGATCTTGGAGAAAGAAGAGCACGCAGACATTTTCGTACCTAGAAGAAGCCACATGAGCTAATTTGATTGCCTTAACCCTCGTTCCTGGAGCTAGCCCATTTGCCAAGAAATAGGAAAGAGCTAAGAGTCAGGAGACATGGGCTGCGATTCTAGTTCTACCACTGACTGTGGTGTGAACAAGTTACCTTATTTCTTCATGTGTACAGCGATGGTTTAGACAAGAACACAAAGATTCCTTCCAGCTCTCCTGTAGGCTAAATCTAAAAGTGAATTTTATCTCCTAAATAGTAAATTTTGTTCCTCATGTAGTAGCATTTCAGAAGCTTAAGTGAGCATCCCCTTATAATTAGATTTGTAGCTGGATTTGTTGAAAAAGTACAAGTGAATTTATGCCTTGTGGAAAAGCAGCTTGAGTTTCACAGATTTATCATTTGACAAAATGAACTACAATGGAACTGATACCTTAAGAAAATCTTTAACAGATTAAGAGGTCTGGCAAAATGGAATACCAGTTTTGGGGTGCTGCCACAAGGCAGTTAGTATTGGTAATGATGGCAAATGACCTTTATTTAACACTTTTAAGGTCTGCAAAACTCTTGTGGTGATCCCTTGCACATTGTGTGGGGCTATGAGTGTGGCACTCTGGAAAATCTGCATACATTTTTTTGGCTTTCCCTTTGGGTCCGAGAAAGAGGGTCTCAATTTTTTATTTTTCTCTTGTGGAGTGTTTGCAGTACCTTATTGTAAAATTTGGATCGATATCATACAATACTATACATATATTTTATGCATTTCTGAGTTTCTAAACTTTTTCTGCTGGCCTTCATATATTGTCTGTGTCCTCCGCAAACTTCCCCAAAATTTCCATGTTGTTTCTTAAGCCAGCCTGCAACATATTGAAACCTTGATGGGGAAAGTGTTGATGTGGAAGGTATAACCGTACATAGATTCACATTTGGTCTTCAGTAACGAACCCTTTCAAAGAAGGTGCCATTATTATCATCCCTGTTTGAAATGAATACAGCGAGGCTTGGAAAGGTTAATGACTTGTCCAAGACAGTGTCATCTGGGGCTCTCATCCAGCACACCAACAGTCTGTGCTTATGTGTCATTTCTTAAAATAGGTGTTATACTTAGGACATTTCTTATTTGAGATGGAGGCTGACACAGCTTCCTTTTTGCTACATTTGCATTTTCTCTTTTAATCAGTGTACAAATTCATACTGTAAATTGGAAAGGAAAAGATCTCTGGCAAACTCACTGTGGATTTTGTTGTTTGGTTGTTTTGTTTTTTTTTTTAAGAACAGCATTTAGGTTTTTGAAATAAGTGGTACAGCTCCTCCTTATTTTTCCCTGATTGAATCCAGTTGTATATATGAAAAGGAGTCTAGTAAATAACAAAAGGCTGTTCCCCCTAGCTAGGAAAAATTTTCTCTGCTGCTTGCTTAAAGAGAATGAAATGAAAAGTGAAAATAAACATTTTACAGAACTTCAAATTTAATTTAGCTAATTTGCCCTTTGCTAGTTGAAATGCATCACCCATATCATTTTGAGGATAATTTCATTTTAACTCTGTCTTTAAAATGAAATTATAGAAATATTTGGTAGTTGTAATGATTTTTTCAGAGTTCCTAGAATAAAATATTTTTTTTTCCTTAGTGACACTGCTTCAAAAGTCATGGTGGAATTGTTAGGAAGTTACACAGAGGACAATGCTTCTCAGGCTCGGGTGGATGCCCACAGGTAATTGTTAGATTGCTTCAGAAGAGTCCTTCAAAACCTTTTTGTAAGAAAGTTGTTCTCCCTGTTTAGTGACACTGGTACCATCTCTGGTGCTAGATTTGTGACTACAGCTAAAAGTCATGTGACTGCATTACTCATAGAGGTTAGCATAATTAAATCTATATACAGAAATTAGGTGCTAGAACACCAGAGATTGCATGAAAGCGTCATATGCGATTTCTGTGCTGTGGTCCGTGTGCCAGTAGTATGTGATTCAAACCTTCTCCAGCCCCAAAAGAAGAACGAGAAGGCTTCCAGCAAATCAGAGCTCTTCAAAATAGTTTGGAGCCATCAGATTGATGAGTTTCCTAAGACCTTCCTAATGAGTATGCTTTGTGAAGGTCAAGAAAATCTGGTGCCTCGCCAACTCTCTAAAGTTCACATTAAGTGTTGGCAGCCACTATTTTCAAAATAAGTTATAATTTATGTGACTATGAAGGGAGAGGCCCTAATGTGGGTAATGCTTCTGCTGAGACATAGTTGAGTTCTTTAATTGGGCATCTGGGCCTAGTGAACTCAGTTTATTGCTTTTACATTTGAACTCCTTGCTTGGTGCCTTCCATGGTTTTATATGTTTGGCTTGTGCCCATTTGCTATGCCACAGCATTTTGATGCTATAAAGAAAATAGGTTATACTCTGCAAAAAGCCGTGAAAATAGAAAGTGAATTCTCAAAAAATTCTTACCTTTAAAAATAACGTGCTTTGTTTTCACACTAGGTGTATTGTAAGAGCTCTGAAAGATCCAAATGCCTTCCTTTTTGACCATCTTCTTACTTTAAAACCAGTCAAGTTTTTGGAAGGAGAGCTTATTCATGATGTAAGTAAACCTCTTTAACATGAAAATGTTCTGTTCTTAAAGTTTGCATCCCCAAACAATCTCTGACTTTGTTCTTTATCAGTGAATGTTAAATTTAAATGTGAATGAGGGGGTATGGATAGAAGAGAGAGAAACCACATACAGTCTGTTTGTAATGTAAGTTAGCTTTTGCCACACCACCCGGCACCTCCCTGGCTGTCCAGTCTCTAGTATTAAGAAAGTCTGTATATTCAAACTGCTTCTTGGGGGCAGCTAGTGGCTCCTGGATAGAGTACTGGGCATGGGGTCAGGAAGCCCTGAGTTCAAATCCAGCCTTAGACCACTTACTAACAATGAACAGTTTTCTGTTTGTACAGTGCTGGGCAAGTCACTTAACTTCTCTTTGCCCTAATCCACTAAGAAGGAAATGGCAAACCACTGCCACATCTTTGCTGAGAAAACCCCATGCGCAGTACTGGCATGCTGTGGTCAGACAGGACACGACTGCAGTAACAAAAATACATTCAGAAAACTCACCTCATTGTAATAGGAACACACACACACAGCATAAGTGGGAAGAGAAACCTTTTGGAATTTATTAAATCAAATTTTGCAAGGGCAAGTTTGAATGAATTTCAGGTTATTTCCTGTTGGTGTATTCTGTGCTGTTGCCCCCAACTCAGAATTATTCCTGTCTCTTCGTTCAGTGAGATCTCAAAGCAAATTAGAGGAATATGTTGAAAGCTCCCTCGGCTGCTTTTTGTTACCAGAAGTGATGAAAAACTAGTTTGAGAAATGTGTAAACGTGTCCTGGCTTGTTCATAGGTGTGTTTCCTCCATTTGTCTAGCTTTTGACCATTTTCGTGAGTGCTAAGTTGGCATCGTACGTTAAATTTTACCAGAACAATAAGGACTTCATCGATTCCCTTGGTGAGTGTTTTTGTTGTTGTTACTGGAAATGGAATGGAGGGTGTGTTGTTGTTTTACTCCTGTTTGTTATCTGGGCTCTCACTTTGGGGTGGGGGGGGCCTCCGTGAGAACGAGAGAAAAAAGATGCGCGTACCCTTGCAGTAGGGTGGGAGACTGAGGAGAGGTGCATCCGTGGACATAAGGAAACAGCATAGGAACCAGGGGACCTGCGCTTTGTCCCCATCTCTTTGCTCCCTGGGACCTCAGGCAAACTTTAACCTTTCTGGGCCTCAGGTTTCTTATTTACAAAATCACAGATTGAACCAGGTGATCTTTAAGATTTCTTCCAGTTCTTAAATACTACCTGTGAATATGGGGATATCTTGATAAGGAGGAGTTTGGAAATATGAAGGAACCTGGTCCAACCAATGTAGACTGGGTGTCTGTGGGGAGAAATGGGGAGAAAAGCCAGAAGTATTCTTGTTATTTAAAATAGATGCTGAGAGTCTATTTTAGATTGAAAGATTAAATATCTAGGGAGAACATAGCAAATCCACCCCTCTGAAACTTGAGAAAATCGGTTACCAGTATTTTTTCAACTTTCCGCATTTAACATAATGACTGGCAATTTCAGAGCAAGAACATTAAAGCCTAGGTACTAACCTTGAATGATATTATATCACCTTTTTCTTGAAATTCCAAGTGGTTATGTAGATAAATGAGGCACTGTGGGGACAGAAGGGGGACAGGTACAGAGCCAGCCTCAGAGAGCTAGGGTGATTCTGGGGATCGCTGACCTTCTTGGGGCTCTGGACCAGAGGCATGAATTAGAAGGATCTCTGAGATAACCACATAGTAACAGTATCTATGATTTTGTATATTTTTGTTGGGTTAAACATTTCCCAACTACATTATGACCTGGTTCATGCCTTGGGCCTCACATGGAGTGTGCGTTTGCCACTTCTGCTCTAGGCTGCAGCTCTTAGTGAAGGCTGGAAGTTTCAGAGAAGATGCTAAACCCGACTTTGTTGAGGGAGTGTCTTCTACCTCTAAACTTTATCTGTATGGGGCACATAAGGCCACTTGTCTTTATCTAAGGAGAATATAAGCTGACTTCTTGACGATAGGAAAAAGACTAAGCAAATTTTCTCAAATGGAAATAAAAATACTCTTTATAAAAACAGACTAAGGAAGTGGTTCTCATCATCAACATTATAGACTGGTTGACTATTAGTTGAACAGTTTTTTCCCTTGAATCATATCCATATAATTGTTATAGCACAACGGAAAATTAACTTTGCATACATTTCAGTCAGTCTGTAAACATTTAGAAAGTGTCTGCTGTGTACAGGGCACTGTGTTACATAGTTTGTGCATATTTAAGGCTGTGAATTTTGTCACAGCGGTATGTTGTCATCAGTAGTGAGCTGTCTAAGGATATGTGACTAAGACTTGACTCTGTGACTCTGGACAAATCTTTGACCTCAATGCCCAGTGTCTTCTTCCTCAGGAGTTCCCTCTGAGGCGCAGGCTCAGTCCCTATTCCTCAGTATTACTTGGTGTTCTAGATTTATTAACTTCAGAGAATACACAGCAGATCAAACTAATACAGACTGTGCTAAACCCGTTCTAATCTAGTTCTCATTTGGAGAAATTAAATTTTGTCTTGAACCTCATAGGTTTAAGACTGGAACAGACTTTAGAAATAATCTAGTGTGTACCCCCTTCATTTTACAGATGAGAAACCAGAAGTGTAGAGCAGTCCAAGTGAGTTGTGACTGTGAAAGAACTTCACTTTGACTTTAAAGAAAACAAACTTCTATGGACAGAATAATCTGTCAGGGCTTTAATTTCCTCCTGAGGCAGTATTTTTGAACTATTTATTCAGAATTTATGTGCAAAATAAATACTTTAGCCCAAACCATTAGGTAAAAAACAACCAGAACAGTTTTGGTCCTGAACTTGGTTCGATTGACTGCTTAACCTGATCCAGGAATCCGTATAGGTCAGAAGTAAGATTTTAGAGTTACTCCGCCTTTTCCCCATCCACAACATACACTTTTAGGGAAATGTCCGGCCTGTCTTAGGTCTGGGTGAGGATTGCACAGTCAAGATTCTGGAATCCTCCCTTGGTCACGCTGTTGTGCTCTGTTTGCCCATTTATTAGTTTGGATACTTCAAGTGTGAATCGTAAGTAGGAGTCACAGAGGGGTTGGTTTGTTTTTCCTGCTTGTTGATGAAGTAGTAAAACATAAGGCTAAAGGTACAGGAAAATAAACTAGAGACAAATGTGTTTCTGCGCATGCAGTGCTTTGCCAGGTGCATTAGACCTACAAAACCACATTCGGCCCCAGTTAACTTGCTTAGTGGCATGAAGCTCTGTGAGGAATGTTAATGTCAGCACCCTCTTTATTTACACACTGGAAAAGAGGAGTAGTAATTAACACTTTGACACTCCCCCGTTGATGTGTAATTGACTGTTTCAAAGGAGCACTGGTTCGTAAGCTATTGCATGCATTAAAATTGCGTTCTCTATATTGCAGCTTTGTAGGACAGGGGTCAGTGACAATGCAGAAATTGTTCAATGATGCAAGTTTTTTTATTACTGCATTAAGGTTTTGACATATTAGTAATGAATAAATGTTTCCATAAAATTAGATTTTTTTTATAACTTTGAAATTGAAATATGACACTAAACACACTGTGACTTCATCTTTGAAAATAGTGTCGTTTTCCAAAACAAAGCGCAGTGCAGGGCGTGCAGCCTTTTATGCTTACGGCATCAGCTTAACAGTTTGTGACTGTGAGCACAGCTCTAAAGGCCTTTGTCTTAAGAGAAAACCGTCAGAATCACCACCTGCTCCTAAGGAAAAAGAACTCGGTTCTCTTAGGATTTGTTAGTGTGCTGATTATTGAACATTTTTAAATGCAGCAATTATATTTTGTGTCAGTGATATGTTTTAATGGGTATCGTCTGTGTTCTAAATTTTTTTTTTGTTAGTTTGGCATGGTCACATTCCCATTTAATTGAGAAGCTTTTTAGGTAAAATGCCTCATATATAAATAGAATGGATAGGATAGGGACATTCTGTGTTAGATAAGAAAACATGATAACCTGTAATTGGGGGGAAAGGAGATAAAAATTTCATGGGTTTTTCTTAAAATGTAATGAAATCTTCCAGTGAGTGTGCCATTTGTTGGAATTTGAAGCTTTCAGATCAATTTTTTTTTTTTATTAATCTCAAGCACATCTTTGGGGAGATGGGTTTAACTAAAAAGACTATTCATGTGAGTTAAGGTGTAACACCAATTTTTTTTTTAAAACGAATTGCTCTTATATTAAATATCTGCATTAAAGATTATAGCTGTGGTTCTTTGAGAATGACTAAAAACTTTAGTAGGTCGAAGAAGCTGTCTTGTTGGATGTCTTTTGTAGATTCTTACAGGTGGCATTAGTTAGAATTTGTTGTTTTATTAACACTGACAACTTGGGCCAAGAGTAGCATAATCTTGTGTCAACTGAATCGCCCTAACATGTACACATTTAATCTGATGTTACTCATTTGCTACCTTCTTGCTTCAGAAAGTTAATCAGCATCTCATTTGCATTTGTTAATTAGGGTTAATGTGCACTAATTGATTTTTTGCTGCTTGTAGATTTCCATTAAACCCAGTTAGCAGTAGTTGCTGGGGTACCTCATTCATTTGAGTTATGATGATCATGTTTTTGTTGAATCTGTGCCAGATAGGGAGCCTGCATCATAATTAGAGCTAATTAACACAAGATGATGCCCTGTATTAATGTGCTTCCCTGATCTTCCATTAATGTAAGAATGTTGTAAATTTTAAACTTAAATATTTTCAGAGTGCCATTATCCTAACAAGTTGCCTAGAAAAAAAACTGGTTTTTTGTTTTTATTTTTTTAAAGGCAGTTACAACAAATGAACTCTATAAATGTTGACACCATTAATACTATTTTAAGAAATGACCAAAGAGAAGCAGCAGGCAAGAGAATCTTAGGTTAATTTTTGAAAACTTATCTCTTGTAAAATATATTGATTCATACAAGCAGCACTCAGCATGACTGTTTGTGGCAAGATCATTGATGAGCGGTCGTCTCTCATCTCTGGCTTTTGGAAGTCCTAAGTTTGCACAAGATTGTCCCCTTGGTAATTTGGGTGTGTGTTTACTGTTTGTAACTGTCAGTGTTTAAATGTCAGGGCCTGAGGACCTTCAGCAAGGTACTTTCTCGAGCCTCACTTGTTCATCCATGAGAGCATCTGACTAGCACACCGATCCTTACAGTCCAAGTACAGTACAGGAATGTAACATGCAGCTGATTAAATGGACAGGTGGGACAAGTTTACATGTGTATATTTCAGCTTTTGGTAGTGTTAATCAGAAGGAAAATGGCACTGATTATTGTGTGTCATCTCTGTAAATTCTTGCTCTCAAATTCCAGCTATTCAGGAAGCATTTCATGGAGGTTTTGCCCAGCCAACAATTAGTTGGTTGATAGTGATACAAATATTTTACTTCACATTTGATAGGTAGGGAAAATGATTAAAATTTCAAATTAAAAATGAGATGAGTATAAAAGCTAATAAGTAATGATTGGAAGAGAGTTCTGGGTATCAAATGGAACATGTTGTTTTATTTTGATATTTTAGTTCTCTCAGTATCTAAAAAAAATCTAAAAATTGACTTTCCTTTAGCATTATGTGACTGGCTCTGCTACTGTTTATCACTGCAAGAAAAAGTATCTGTAGAAAAAGTTGTGGTACAAGAAATTTGGTCTTAACATGGGGTCATCAAGTAAAAGTTACCTCATAGGACTTTGGATAAACAGCAGAAGTGATTGCAGGGTGATCTGCCACATAAAACACTTCCTTCAGTATTGAGTGAGTGATTTTCTCTTCAAGCTAGCATACTTATTGCCTAATTACAAGTGTTCTCTTTTAATAACGTTTTTTGCCAGATGTGAGACTTGATTATAAGTGTTGGTTTCTTTAGTAAAAATTTGATACTTTCTGATCTTAAATCATCAGGCTTGTTGCATGAACAGAATATGGCAAAAATGAGGCTCCTTACTTTTATGGGAATGGCAGTCGAGAATAAAGAAATCTCTTTTGACACAATGCAGCAAGAACTTCAGATTGGAGCTGATGATGTGGAAGCATTTGTTATTGATGGTAAGGGCCATCGGATATTTTACCAAGAGTTAATAATGGTGTTTTCTACTTGGAACACCTAAGCATGTGAGATTCGGCTCTGTAAATGTACTTGGGAAACCATCAAAGCAAGACTCTGTGTGGAATTCTGTGTTTAGCTCTGTGAAGACTGTAGACCCTTGGTGTAACATCATTGTTTTGTGTAGATTCAGATACACCATTCATGAAACCGTACTGCCCTGAAACAGTCAAAGTCTGATGGATATACAGTTAACCTTTACATTTCATACGTTTTATTCCTTGTCCCCTGTACATTAAGCAATTCAGCTGCATTAAGACCATTAAGGTAATGTTCAGCTACGAGTAGTTTTTGGTTTTTTACGTATATCCCTGTGTGTATGAATTTTGAAAGACAAACTTAGCAAATAAAAATTGATTCATAAAGCAAAAGCACATTTAGGGTTAGGGTTATATGAACATGTAGATTGTCTAAGTGGCTCTCAGTGACCTGAGTAGTAATTTAGAGAGAATGTTTAGTCAATTTTTTTCTTACTGTCATTAAAATGTATTTGTAAAAGGGAGCAGTTCATAAAAATTGTACAGGATATTATATTACTAGATCACACATCCACTATAGGATGCATGCATGACCTTCATTCTTAACTGCCTCCTGTTACTTTATCATCAGTTTGGAATATCTTGTTTGTTGAAAATATTGGAAACACTAGAATACTCTCTTATATTAATTCAGCATATCTAGTGGAGTGCTTAGTCAAGTATATATCTTCTCTGTTTTATAAGTATGCCTTAAATAATGAAAAAAAAAATCTTTTTTCAGCTGTAAGAACTAAGATGGTCTATTGCAAAATTGACCAAACGCAGAAAAAAGTAGTTGTCAGGTAAGACATGTAATTCTTTGCAATATTTTGTAGGACAATTTAATGTGTTTTAATTATTTAACTTATTATATATCTGTTTACTGTTTTAACTAGAAGCAAGGCATTGTTCCTATCAGCTGCCTGTAGTTAAATAGTTGCTATTTATCATAATTTTTATTAAAGTTCAGACTGAATGTGATTAGCTTATTTAATGAAAGAGTCCTATTTTCCAGCACATTTCATTTAATGACCCAGCATTGGCAAGAATACTAATGGCTTTTGTGTCTGCTCTGTATAGTGGTGCAGAGCAGTAGAAGGTCTTGAATCAATATGATGATGTCTTTAAATATATATTATATGTACATGTACATGTGTATATGTTTAATGCGTGTGTGTATATGTGTATATGTGTATCCCATATCCCATGATTATAATCTCACACAAGTCTAGTCTAATTTGAAGGTATAAATTTGCTTTTTCTTATGTTCAGCTTTGCTTGTAATAGGAGTAGAACATTAAGTTGGACTGTAAGGCTATTACAGAGTAAAAAAACACTGTTTTGCTAACATTTTCTTTTGATTCTTCACTCTGTAGTCATAGCACACATCGGACATTCGGAAAACAGCAATGGCAGCAACTCTATGACACACTAAATGCCTGGAAACAAAACTTGAACCAAGTGAAAAACAGCCTTCTCAGTCTTTCTGATGCCTAAGTTTTTACACATGATTTTGTTCTCTTTAGAGACAATTCTAAATCATAGTAAAACATTCTAAAACAAATTTTGATACAGTCTTGAAGTTTATTGTCTCAAATTTCAAGTTGAAAAATACTATACCAGAAATTTCAGGAACACAAATAATAAATTACGTAAAAGAATCCATTTTGTTGATCTCTGTGCTGTTAAGTTTTGTTCTTGAAAGGGGCTGTTGTGGATGTGACTCCTTTGAGGTGAGGGAGCATTGAGACCTGAAACGGGGAGGGTTCATGGAGGGAAGAGAAAGGAATCAAGATTTCCAAACAAAGTCAAAATTCTGTCTTTGAAGGGAAGGTTGCGCACAGGCTTGGCCACTTGTTAGAAGGAAACGTCTGACTGGAATAAAGGAGCTTCTTTGTATAAACAAAAGTCGAAACGTGAAGGTGTTTTTCAATTAGATCGTGTGAATAGTATATCATACTATTTGGGTCAAAACATAGCTGCGATGTAAAAATAGTTATTCTAACATCTCTTCAGATTTTCTTTTTCTGATTTCTTTAGACTTTTCCACATTTAGAAACTTTTCTATATCACTAATTTGGTTTTTCATTAAAATGTCTTGGGACTGCCAGTCATCCTCTTCTTTACCAAGGGAACAGTTGGTAACATCAGCCGTATCTTTACTCTTGACTGCCTGGAAAGATCGGGGCAGCAGGCTGGCATCTAGAAGTTGTGGTTTGTCCTAGAAAAGAACACACCAGCTGTCATTTGGAGCTAATCTATTATATATCTTTCATCATGATTGCATACAGTTAGAAAGAAACAGCATCCGGGGAAAGGTGGCTGCAGCACAGAAATGTGGTTTTGCTCTTGCCTATCTTAGAGCCATGCCTAACTTAAAACTCTTACTGCATTTTAAGGAACAGCTAACAGTTCTTCAGAGGAGCTCTAAAAAAGACAAGCAGATGTTCAAAAGGGAGAAGGGATCTAAACTAAAATAGTGAAGATTAAAATCTGTTTGTCTTCTACTCCCTTCCCTTCCCACAAGAAATGTCTATTTTTTTCTGATACTTTGTCCAAGCTAGGGAAAAATTAAAGGTTAAATACTAGCGGAAGTCAAGAACAACATGAAAACTGCCTTTTCCTTCAGGTTTCCTCTTGCAGAATGAACGCCATTGTTGAAGGAACAGGAAAGCAGTGAGGGAGGTGGAAACTGGCAAATTTCCAGGGTGCTACATTGGGTCACATTTCGATATTGTGACTTTCAACATACATG
This sequence comes from Bettongia penicillata ogilbyi, assembly GCA_023548195.1. Taxonomy (NCBI): domain Eukaryota; kingdom Metazoa; phylum Chordata; class Mammalia; order Diprotodontia; family Potoroidae; genus Bettongia; species Bettongia penicillata. Next base: position 527,102 of record JAJHZJ010000721.1, read on the forward strand.
GAATTATTTAACTTAAGGGTTCCCTTTCCCCTCCCCAAGTGTAGCTTTTTAAATAGTTTATACTTAGAAAAATCTTTAAAAAACAAAAACAAAACCTGTACAATCAGAACTGTAAGGACTTATCCCCCTTGCGTAGCTCTCATCTCTGCCTTTTTTTGCCCCAGAGAGGACAGGAGGCTCTCCATCAGTGAGACTGCTCTGAGTCAGCCTCAAACCTTGCTGTGACCTCCAAAGTGTCACAAAGGAGTTAAGAGCATATCTCAGAGCGAAATGGATTTATAGCCAGAACCCAAGTCTCGAGGCTCTTTCTCTGCCATTCACTACTACCCCTAGGCAAGTCACTTAACATTGGTGATCTGATCTGGATGATTCAGTATCAGATTCTAAGTCTTTTAACTTCCTTGGGCTGGAAGGATCACGAGGGCAAGAACAACAGATTTCCAAGTTACAGCACCTAGATTCTAGACTCCCATCTCAACTACTTACTGCCTCTATACCCATGTCTCTTTGGGCCTCAGATCTGGTCTGTAAACATAAAGCACTTTAAATGAAAGCCTGTCTCCTTGCTGTGTCTCCCCATAGTTTTGTGCCATCTGGTCTAATTGAGCTGCTCCTCTCCTCCCAATTCATGTTTACCTAACTTCCCTTCCCACCCTGAAATCATTCTTGGTTGGCCTCCATCTGGTCCCTCATGTATTGGTTTCTTTTTTTCTCATGTTCACCAATAGGCAGGAGAAAGTGAACATAAGTCCTTGTTCCCTTCTTGGACCACTTTCCATCTAATTATTACTGGACCCAGATCCTTGTTGTGGATCTTCGGGCCTTCACTCTGTTCCTGCATTCTCAAGGAAATTAGTGTCTGACTCAGTCTTTCCAATCTAACAACCTCTGGCCAAGGGGACACAGATAAAAAATCCCTGCCTTGAAGCAGTTTATGTTCTAATGGGGGACACACAAGGTATATAAAAAGATCCCCTTCTAGCATACAAATGATCCTCAGAGCTCTGGAAGCTTGTGCTGAAATTTCACTCCACTGAACCTTGAGGTCTTGGTAGGGTTCCAAGCGTGGTCCTGACTGATCATGCTCTTCCATAGACCCAAACCTCACTGTAGCAGTGTGGAGAGTGCAGAAGAACAGGGTGAGCTGGAGTAAGGAGTGTGATTTGTGTATTGTATTCCTGTTCCCTAGGACATTTCCTAACTTAATAAATTCTCTGTATCCTCCATCTTTTACATTTGTGTGATTAATTTCGTTTTTGAAAGCTTTCCAACCCTTTGCGACTGAAAAATTGGATTTCAGGACATTAGCTTAGGCTTAAAATATAAGAATGAAAGACTCCTGTCAGATTTGGAATTCATTTAACAAACAAATCTGGTCCAAATACAGGAAGTAAATTTTACTTGAGGCACATCACTGAGATTTGATAGGATGAAAGATTGGAAGATGTAATGCTGAGTTACCGCTAGTGATAGTCTGAAGATCATGGAGAGTGGAAGACAGTGCAGAATGAGAAATGCCCTGATTTTTTACTAAGGGAAGTGAAAAGACTGCAAACTCAGGAGCAGCGCATTTGACTCCAAGGAAAATTTTAGAACAGGTCATCAAAGAAATGGTTGGTAAAGATCTCTTCAAGGAAGCAGTGATTACAAAGAACCAGAATGACTTCATCAAGAACAGATCAAGCCAGACAACCTTGTTCCTTTTTTGACAGTTATTGAACTTTAAACGTGGTGACTGACTTGTCAGGGGTATCTATCAACATAATTTTCCTGTATTTTAAACCATGGTCCAGAAATTTGTATTCTTTTTTTAGATAACAAGGTTCCTTGACTTTTAATGAAGTACTTTCCACCAAACCTCAAAGCCTTTCTATGTGAATTTAAGTCCCAAATAGGATCTGAAGATTAATACTATGCCATGGTGATCTCAATAACTAATCAACTTGGCTGAAAAAAGCAATCAGACATTCCACCAGTCAGTTCACTCTCTGGGGTGGGTAGGACCTTAGGGGATTATTGTCTCTTCACCACTTGTAGGGTGAGATAGAAAGAATAGGCACTTACAAAGCACCTACTATGTCCTAGGCACCATGGTAAGACTACGAATATCTCCTTGGATCCTCACAACAACCCTGGCATGTAAGTGCTTTTATTATCATCCCCTTTTTACAGCTGACACTGAAGTAAACAGAGGTTAAGTCAAACAAGAGGTGATTGTTGATGTGAGACTGGAGGTCAAGAGAGATATGGGCAGGATACATAGATCTGGAAATTATCCACATAGGATGGGAGGAGAGTGTTGACAGGGACTGCTTGAGGAGACCAGGGCTCGAATCACTGACACAAGGAGTTGGAAGTGTCTCAGGTTCATCCTGAATATACCCACCATTCTGGCAAACATGGAGACAAGGGAGCCACACCAAACCAAATCAGTGTTATTTCCTTTCCATGTTATTGTTAAATAAACTTACAAGTGACTCGTCGTGTTCCAGTCCTGACCAATGGAATGGCTTGAATCACTGACTCAGGACAGGGCCTAAAAGAAACATTTTAGCCGCTTGCTCCTGATCAAGATTACTTGTTGAATAAATGTTCACCTATTAATAAGTAACCGTTTTACTGACCTACAGCCATAAGGAAAAGAAGCATGGAGTGGTACAACCATATATTTCCAGCCTTGGCTTTTCCCAGTTCGCAGAGAAACAAAAAGACAAGTCTATATCACTTTTTCTATTATAACCCTTAGCGTGATTCAATATGTATTAAATGTCTACTATGCATAAGGTACCACACTAGACTCTGGAAATACAAAGATGAAGAATAGCACAGTCCTTCCCTTCAAAGGACCTTACACTTTTGTTAGAAGGGATGACTAGCACGTGTACAAATAAATTATACTTAAAGTTGATTCTGCTGTAATGAGGCCGACATCACCGAACTGCAAAATTACAATAAAAACTACAAGGCGAATGGAGAAACGGGACTCAAAGCACAACGCTCTCAGCTTCGTCGCTGAAACAGCATAAAAACAGGCGCCAAATAGAAACAGCACAGTTTCATACATGGTTAAATGGTTATTAAAAATGCTTAAATGTTAAAATACATAGTGATGCTGTCTGTGGCCTCAGGTGGCCATTCCACCTACACCCTGGCTCCCACAGGGCCTGGGCTGGCAAAGGAAAATCACTTTGGGGCCTCTGCCATGATAGAGAAGGGGGAAAGGGAGAGAAGCAAGTCAGTTTTCCTTAGCCCACTGGACCATCAGACAGGTAATAAGTACAGTGCTTTACCTTGAAAAGGCCCTGAAGTTTGCTTGTGCCAGTGGGCATCGGAAAAGTTACAGCTTGTGATTTATTATGAAGTGGTACAGTTTTCTGTGTTTTCTTGCTGTTTCAATAATAATACACAAACACAAAATTCACATTATGCTCCAGTTGTTCCTAATATATCAATCATGTTGGGACAAATTCAAATTTTCAAAACAAGTATAGCAGAACTGAGTGGATTCATGTTTCCTCCACTACAAGATACAAACTGCTATCTGCAAGGACCATTTCCACCTTGCACTATCTCTCTCTTTATTTCATCTTAATAGATTCTGCCCAATGTTTTATACTACAGAGATGTTTGAATCCTGACTGTCATCCAGGACTTCGTCATCCTCTTAGCTTTGTGTCATTTGTATATTTGATATGTATATCTTTTATCCAGGTCATTGACAGAACTATTAAATAGAACACAATCATGAGCAGAGACCTCTGGGGCACTCCACTGGGAGCCAGCCGGTCTGATGTGGCCTATGCTTAGGGAAGCCATACTGACTTCATGATCATGTTTAATCTTCATAATATAGTCTCAAATTTCTCCAGAACCAGTCACATTCGCTAGCCTGCAGTTTATGCACCCCATTTCCTTCTCTTTTTTGAAAACCAAGAAAGTATTTACCTTTCTCCAGTCTTGAAGTGCCTTTCCTCCAGGATCTTTCGAAGATTACCAGTGGTGGAATACTGATGCTTATTAAATCTATTTGTCCTCCTACCAACTGGATTCCTGCAGATATCTTGAACTCAACATGTCCAAAACTGAACTTACCATCTTTTCTGCTAAAATCCCCCCATCCCAAACTTCCCTGTTACTGCTGAGGGTCCCACCATCCTCCCAGCCACCCAGGCTTGTTCATAACCTAGGTGTCATCCTCAGCTCCTCACTCTCACCCTCTGTACCAATCTGTTGCCAGTTTTACCCTCCTTGCTTCTCTCACATATAACCACCTTCTCTCCCCTGTTAACTGTCAGCTTGAGGAAGCCGTTCATCTGGAGCAGGTCACTTAAACTCATCATTTCTATAGGGCTTTGCCATTTACAAAATGCTTTCACAAACATTCTATGATTTGATTCTTACAACAACTCTCTGTGAAGTACAGTAGCATTTAACCTGCGCTTATTCCAATTGCAGGTTTCTCTCCATTAGGCCATGCTGCTTCTCATATATGGTCAAGCCAATCTTAGGAAAATGCACAGGGAGATTTATGTGTATTAGCCCCTTTTTACAATTAGAAAAACCATTACAGGTTAGATGACTAAATAAGAATTCAAAGAAATTGCAGGATTACACAAAAAATAGAGAAAATGAAAGTGAAAAAGTACATGCAACATGCAGGAAACAAAATATAGTAGAAAAATATTTCTTAAGTTTCTAAAGTATGAGTGGGGAACCTGCAGCCTCAAGGCCACATCTGGCCTTCTAGGTCCTCAAGTGCAGCCCTTTCACTGAATCCAAACTTCACAGAACAAATTTGTTGGATGCGGTCAAAGGGCCACACTTGAGGACCTGGAAGGCCACAAGTAGCCTTGAGGCCAAAGGTTCCCCACCCCTGATCTAAAGCAAAAGAAGGGGACAAAGGAAGCTTTTCCCATAACAGATCAGAAAACTTATAGCAAGATAAAGAAAAAGCTAAAGCTTTTTTTAATGTGCATGGCTTTAAAAAAATTTTTATTTATGAAAAAGTTCAGCTCTTTCAGGTTATTTGGAATGAATATCATTTGTGATGGGAATAAATGGAAAACCCAATTTATATATGAATCAAAGCATATAAAACTGAAATGATGGATATATGTTAAAATCAGCAAGTCCTAGTAACAGCCATCTTAGTGTCCTGAAGAAATTAGTGAATATTATATAGAGATACCAACTTTGAGGAATATTTGGAAGGTCAAGAAAAGTGCCTGAAGCCTGAAAGACATCAAATGTCAAGTCTATGTTAGCGACAGAGGACAAAGAGCACTGGTTCTGGTCCTTAGTCTGGCCTACCACTGACTTAATCACCGGAGGGTACCGTGTTTGTACCATCTCTATAACACAGGGAATTAACAGCCACTCTAACAATCTCACAGGGTTATTTCAAAGATCAAATGGTTGTGAAAATCAATGGAAGAGAATATGGCCTTTTACAAATATAAAGTATTATATACTAGTCAAAAACCTAAAAGGATAGTAGGAAAATCAGTTTGCAATCACCAAAACGAACGTAAGTTATTAGAGGACAATCAAAAGTATTTTAAGCTACCTAGCAAATTATGTCTGCTAGAATTAATCTTATTAATTCATTCGGCCATTCAACACCTTTAATTTGTCCTGTAATAGGGACAAAGGGAAAGCACAAATGGTTCAGGCTTTTAAGTTTGTCCCACACGTTCATCAACAAAACAGAGGAATCTGGCCTAGGCTGTATTATTGTTAAACGATGAACAACGTCTAGGATCACAACTAGGGGGCAAATACTAGCGGTTAAATCTTATGAGTTCTTAAATGTGATTTAATAATATAAACATCATTTAAGGTAAGTCCAAAAAACAAAGAGATAAGACTAGAATGAAGAAATTTAAAATGTATTCATTAAGTTGGCATGTGACACTCAAATGGGCAGCAAAGGTTTCTTTGGAAGGGCGGAATAAATTGAAAGTAACCCTGATAACTTAGAGCCATGGCTCTCAACATTTTAACAAAGTTCGAGAGTCAAGGAAGGAAGGAAACAAGCACTTAGGAAGTTCCTGCTTGTGCCAGACACTGTGTCTCATCTGATCTTCAAAACAACACTGGGAGGAAGCTGGCATTAGTATCCCTTTTTGCAGAAGAGGAAACTGAGGCTGAGAGCAATTAAGTGATTTGCCCAGGGCCACAAAGCTGGTAACTGTCTAAGGCTGGTTCAGGCCTTCCTGACTCCTGGCCCAGCACTCCGTGTGCTCTGCTCCCTGGCAGCCTCCAAGGGAAGGAAAATCTCTAGAGCATGGAGAACACACGTATAAGGAAAGCAGATGGAGATGAACAAGTATAACCAGAAACATCTTATGAACCAAATCTGGACACAAGTTAAATATAGTCGTTTACATACGTGAGCCATAGCAGACAGATCACTGAAGGCTTCTTTGGGACTTCCAGCATTGATACTACCTAGTCATGTGACTGTGGGCAAACCACTTTACTTCTCATTTTCCCTCACTGCATGGAGGGGGCATGCCTAGGAGCAGACAACTATACAACTATGAAGAAGGAGTTCTTTGTTCTGGCTTTGAAGGTTTCTGCCTACATAGGGTGTGAACATCACCAGTGTCACTGCATTTGAGACTGAGCCATCTAGATGGTACCTGAATGCTGATCCATCCATCGAGGCTGATTCTAGCCCCAGGCCAGATCCTTGATTTGCCCTGTCAAAGGCAAGAGACACACGTGGCAGAGAGACCAAAGCCAAGCTAGAACACTGGCAGGAGGTGTGAAAGAAACTATTCACCGACAGTGGGGCTTGGGTCTCCATGGTCTGCCAGGGAACCTCTCAGCCTCAGAGCTGGTAGCAGTGAAGAGGAAATGGCACCAGTGAAGGACTTAACAAAGGAAAAATCTTATGGCCCTAGGAATGGCAGCAAGGAAATAGCAGTGGAATGATAAGAGCTCCTGCATTAAATTCCTGTCAAAGCAGGGTAATTCCAAAGGCCAAGGAGGAATGACAGCAGACAATTACAATATGGTAGAACAAACTTAGACCTTTCCTTCCATTACTTCTTTGAGCTCTGCAGATGGTACTGGTCCTGTAAGAAGGGAGATAACTCTCTAGCAAACCCAAGAGCACTTTCCTTCTGGGGAACTCTCAAATAAGTAAAATGGGGATATTTATTATACCTAGTCCATAAGGTTGTTTTGAATACACTAAGCAAATGCTATAAATATTCTATAAATATAGGGAGAAAATAGGGGGGAAACAAGAATTAAAATGTAGAAAGTTTAGTTAAAATATAAGAAAGATAAAGAAGTGTGTATTCCTTCTCTATATATAATTAAAACAATATGATCTTGGATAGTTTATGCATTTATCTATTTAGAGATGGCAGGTTAGAGTTAACATCAAGTTTCCTTCTAGATTAGGTTCTTTGACTTATTTAAAGTAATATCAGATGAAACGAGGACTAAGATCTCCTACCACCCTATCATCGCTATGTGATTTTTAGGAAAACTTACTTGTCTAGCTTTTATTCAGAAAGCAGCAGTGAAGCAGAAAGTAATAGGGTTAAACCAAAGAGTACTAAAACTATACTTTTTAGTTAAAAATAGAACTGACAAGGAGAAAACCAATACAACCTGATTTCCTGGCAAATACAGTAGAATTTGGGGAGTAGGGCTAGCAAAAATAGGAAGAATTATCATATCACGTTATCTTTTTAAAGGAAAGATGACAAAATATTTGTTGTTCCAAAGCTATTAATCACTCATTCTGTATGTTAAAAAAAGTTAATGTATTTTCTCTGAGATTAAAACATACAAAGGCTTCTAAATCTGTCGCTACTGTTTTTGTAAGCAATCTTTGCTAATCCTGTTATTAAAAAAAAATTGTAATGCCCATAAGTGTTCCTTTTTAGACTACAAACAAACCGAAGATTTTTCCTTTTGAAAAGTTTTGCCCACTAAGATATTGTAAACTTTATAGATCTAACCAAATGAGCTGTCAACTATGGTTAGTTACCTTCCAGCTGACAAATGGACTCCAGGGAGTCATATAATCTCTTCGGATACTCTGGTTCCAATACATATATAGTATAGTTAGTAAGTTATAGAAAGTATTTGGCATTTTCAAATACAGTGTTCCCTGTTCTTATTGAAATATCTATTTTAAATCAATTTTATACATTTACTATATTAAACATGTTTTAAAAAGACAAATTGAGTTCACAAGGAAAACATCTATAGTAAAACCATTACTGAAACTAAAATTATCTTGATATGATTATTTTTCAAGAAATGATTCTTATATATTATCACAAACACAAAATGAGAAAATATGGCATTGTTACTATATTTTGGCAACTATTTTTCTGGAAGTACACAATGCACCACCACCTCACACTATCCTTCCAAAAACAGGCTGGATAACATCGGTTTGATTTATATACTGTGACTTTTTCCTGGTGTTTTCTATCAACCTTAATTGTGAAAAATGGTGCCACGTTGCCCTCTTGATATTATTTTGGAGATTGGTTATGTCTTAAAGCATCCAGATGCATACAGTTCTACACATATCTGTGGAATTAGCTCACTAAGGTCTGCTTGGCCATATTTTTAATTGACTCACATGTTCTGTGGGAAAAGGAGAATCATAAAAAGTCTTTGCAATCGCATTCCACTCATCCCTGGGATCTCTCTTGGGACTTGGCTGGATGCTTGAGTTAGTCCAAGTGTCAGCCTCTCTGTTAATGCTGGTAGTATCTGATTGACAAAAAGGAAATGGCAACAATTGCATTTTACTCTCTAGACACTCATTTTAGTGACTGAACTTCTGGTTTATCTCTGATCATATGCTTTAAAAAAGTAATCAGGTCTCTATTTTATTTTTACTACGAATACTTTACTGTTTTCCTATACTTTGATCTTCCGCTATGGTGGAAGACAAGCAGATGGAAAGATGTTCAAAACGAGGCCTTCCTAAAACCTGTTGATTACTCCGATCCACTAAGTAAAGATGTGCAGGCTATCACAAGTAATACCAATCAATATAACTGATATATTCTGAAACAATGCAACATAAAAATATCTCTTCTTCTGTGGATCACTTTATTGCCTAAACAAGCAGACTCAGGGGGTTTTTTGTTTGTTTGTTTTGTTTTGTTTTTGAATATTCACTAATTCAAATTAAGCAGGAGAGAAGGCAGACAGAATTAGTGAACTGAAATTCTAGAACATGTTTAAAGAAATGCACGCAAATTAATTTGGAGCACGTACAGCAATTAATAAACACAGTCTACGAAGGCTGACTGGAAATGACAGTGTTTGAACATACCACTGGAACCATGGATCCCAGAGTACTGAAATAGTAAACAATCATGGAAAGGTCCTTAGATTTTAAATGATCAGGTACAAATGTTTTATAATTAGATGACCAATGTGACACTGTTAGGTAAATGATTTTATAATAGATGAGGGTGTTTTGAAAAGTGATTCTCAACAATATTTTAAACATTCTTGCCTTCACCTATTTAAAACTTAATGTGAACAATGAAGAGTTTGTCAGACAAAGGTAAAGTTCAGCCCAGTTTTCACAAATGCCAAATTCATGACAATTAATACTCCAAATTAATTATTACTATTTGAAAAACAGTCCCACTCTGGACAAAGAAATATTGACTTTGCTTTGACAAAATTTCTTTTCAATAGTTATTCCTACTTTTCCTGTTAAAAAACATAGTACTGTGAGAAAAGTCTTGTAATGGGGGTCAGTACCTGGATTCCAAGCCAGGCCACTACACTTCTTAGCTATAAAGCAAAGGGCAAGCTTTAGGCAAGTCACTTTATTTCTTTAACCTGTTACCTCATCTGTAAAACAGAAATAAGAATCCTTGTGCTATCTACCTTATAGGCATGTTGTGAGGAAAGTGATTTGCAAACTGTAAAGTGTTATATAAATATGAACTATTATTCTCATGAAGCATGGGATAAGCCATGTAAAAATCAGCATTTTCAAATGAATGTTACTAGTACATTAAAATATAGGATAAATGACCCCCAGAATAATATGCTATCCCACAGTCACTTAGCCAATTGATTATGTAAAATAAAAATTGAAAAGTTAACTTAGTATCTGTTCCATGTAACACTGTCTCATGTAACACTGTGCTTCGCCAGAAATGTGACATTAATTACTCATATTAATTAGTGACATTAATATGCACATAACACAGTGCTTGGCACACTGTAGGTGTTTCATCAATACATGTTAACATGACGACATTAGCTTGATATAAATTCTATTGAAGAAATTATATAATTTAAATAGAAAAACTATTTTTCTTTTCAATTTTACATACTTTCCTTTAGAAGTCCACATCCTTTCAGTCTGAAAGCACCAAAGAACCATTTTTAGAATCCACACTTCTTAACTAAATAACTGCTTTTTGCTAAAATGGCACAGTTCACTCAGGAGCTAATCCTACTAAATTCTAGCATGAGATTACTAAGAGAAAAATAAACAATTTTCCTCATGGTTATATGATATTTAAAACTATAATCTAATTATCATAAATATATACCTAATGTTCATAACATAATGAACAATATATTATTTTCATAAGCTATATTTAAAAGTAATAATTTTAAGAATTTATAACTTTTCAAGTTACAATTTTAGCATCGTAATATGGATCACAGAATTTGAGAGTCAGAAGGGCTCTAGGTAGATATCTAGTCCAATCCATACTCAAAAGGGATCCCCAATATCACAGATTTAGCAAGTGATTATTGAACTTAAAAAGCTTCATGGAAGGTAACTCCCCATCTCCTGAGGATACCCATTCTACTCCTGAGCAGCTCTCATTGGTAGGAAATCTTTCCTGACATCAAGCCTAAATTTGCTTCTTCTCAACTTCCACCCACTGCTCCTGGTTCTGAAAAAAATCGAGGGCCAGGTACTGTGCTAAGCAATTGGGATACAAAGAAAAGCAAAAACACAAATATGGTCCCTCCCCACAAGGAGCTCTACTGGGAAGGCATTGGAGGGCCTAGGTAAGAAGGAAAGGCCTCCTGAAGAAAGTGAGACTTGAGCTAAGTCAAAGGAAGCCGAGAGGAGGTGGTGAAAAGGAATGACATTCTAAGCATGGAGTTTGGACGTGGAGTGCCATGTCTGAGAAAAAGAAAGTAGACCAGGGTAGCTGTATTATCGTATACATGGAAAGGAATAAACCAGAAATCTCAAAAGGTAGAAAAGGTTGAGGTTGTTAAGGGTTTTAAACAGTAAACAGTGGATTTTCTATGTGGAGTAAAATGCCAAGGGGGCAGATTTGTAGGAAGCCCACAATAAGGTCCTCATCACTACTCACCTAGATGACTGCCAAGTCTTCTGGCTGGTTTGCCTGCCTCAAGTCTTGCCCTCCCTTTCCTCCTCTTGCCATTATCCTCCATTCCCCACTCAGATCTTCCTAAAATGTAGGAATGGATCACACAATTTCTGCATAACCTTGATCTCCTTTCCTTCTCCAGAGGGCCCTCTTGAAGTTCATAGTACAGCTATTGCTTCCCTGCGGAGTCTGGTGTCTCATGTGGACAAGCAATGTGCTGTAGGGCTGAGCCAGGCAAATCACTTGGCTACTAAGCTGCTGCCACACTGGACCAAGCAGCTATCTGGCCACTGGGCTTTTCTCTTAAAAGGCCCAGCGAACCTGCCAGTTTGCTCAATTCCCTGGGTTTGCCTCTATTGGGTGATACTATGTCCTCTTCAGCTGAAATGTTTTCTTTTCATCTCAAAAACTCCTATTTTTTTCATACAGGTCAACATTCAATCCACAGCCTAGGGATTAACAGAAGATGCTCGCTCCTCCCTGAGCCCCTCAGAGGTTCAGTGCTGAGGTCAGTCACCCCAGAAGGAGGTAGATGAAATCTAGGCTCTCCCTTCTGGCAGCTTTTCTGGTTCAAAGTTAGTTTCCTCAGCCAGGAACTTTTTGGCTTATGGTTAGCTAACTTCTGGGGCATTTTGTGGATGAGAGGCAAAGGTATGAATGTATCCAACTGAGCCTGAATGCAAGTTCACTATCTCACTCCCCTTTTCATATACAATAGAACAAGCCTCAAGCCCTAAGATGTGAAATGTTTATTTTCTATCTCCCCTTTTACATTTAAATGTTTCTGTCTTTTAGCCCCTCACTACCTTTTGCTTTTCTGATCTCACCAGACACACTAATTAACCTATAAGTATAAAGAAAAGTCATATTTAGTAGATTTTTCTCTTTTCTCACAAATTTGCACCATGTTTGTTTTCTTAAAATAGGCTTATTTTGTTTTCACATCATCTACATTTCCCAATGCATCTCTCTTTTCCCACCTCCCAGAGAGTTATCCCTTATAAAAAGAAAAAAAAAAAGGAAAACCAGTTCCGCAAAACTAAACAAGGTGTCAAAGAAATCTTACATTATGCACAATCTTCTGCACTCATAGTTTCCCCCTGCCTTACCTCTGGATAAGGTTACACATATATTTCAATAAAGGACTTTGACTATGGCTATCCTATTTATTTTATCCCAAACCTCTTTTTTTTAAGAGCAACTTCATTGTAATTTTTGTCTTGTTCATTTTTCTTTTTAGAGATCAATTATTTACTAACATTCCCATTCCATGCAAGCTGGTGTTGGTCTAAGTTGCTGCTAAAGGAAAAAGACAAGTTTTTATGTAAATACAACTTTCTCTACCTTTACCCTAAGGAAGCTTAAGGAAAAAATATCCAAAGTTTCCTAAGTTAATTGAAACTTGATCTTTCTTAGAAAAATCAGACCAGAAGATTTGAAACATAACCATAATTCTAAGATAATTTCTCTTCTTACCCATCCTTATTTCCCTCATGACAGCATCCAGGCCAAGGTTTTGACAAAGTTTCTCCGAAGGAATCTTTTTGTTTTCGGATGAACCCACCTCTCTCTCTTTTAGCAACAAAGGCACCTTGGAAGCCAAAGTGTTCATTGTTTGACTTTCAACTTGATTTACTTTTGACCAAGGACGAGGGTCTAAAAAATCTAAGTATACAGGCGTTTTCTCAGTTTCCTTATCTGAAGTTGAAAGATCAAAGGATGACCTTCCACTTCTGTTTACTAAATCTCCAGATGGCTTTATGTGAAACGAGCATGATTCTTCCAGCTGTCCTTCAATATATTTTCTTTCTGAAACTGTGTTACTTAATGAGTCTGTTTTCTCTCTTGTACTGTTTAACAATGTATGCTGCTGTGCCTTGGTAGGACTAGGAAGAAAGAAGTCATTTTTGGCAATGGATTTTTCCTTAGCTTCACTCATCCAAGTATCATTCACTTGACTCTCTCTACTGTAAAGACTTGCTGTACCTGTGCTTGTTTTCCTGATAGTAGGCTTTTGAATGACAGTTTCCGTATCTGTGACCTGTGAAACATCTATATTCTGAGGGTTAACTTGAAAAAGACAAACTGTCACATTTTCATCACTGTCTACCTGCTCAGGACCATCCTGTTTGGGTTGATGGCTCTGTATCTCATTCAAGTTTTTCCAACAAACTATTTCCCTCAGACTTGGCATGGCTTTTCCTGAGATGGGCATCATATTAAAGGACTTTTTTGGACTCTCACAATACACTTTCCTATTATCATTTGAGGCAGTAAATGAAACTGGGTTACTAACTGTTGTACTACAGGTACTATTTAGGTCCATTTTCTCCAACGAATCGTGTGTCTCTTGAGCGTAAGAACAAATTTGCTTATGCTGTGGACCATCACATTCTCTTTTATAGGATGGATGTGTTTGATTTGATTTATGTTCTTTATAATCTGAGGCACAATAACTGGAATCCCTTGAGCTGCCCTTCAGACACTCAATAGAATTATCTTCTGCAATTAGGGAAGGATTCAATTCAGCTTCTTTGAGGCCATTATTTGGAATTTCTTTATTTATAGAGTTCTGTTCAGTGCCAAGACTCATTCTGGATTTTCGTCTGGACATTTCAGTCCCAGAAGCATCATCAGCACATTGCACGTTACTCATGCCATAATTGATATCAGGAAGCTTTTCCTGGCCAGACTTGCTGTGACCAGTTTCTGAAGCCTCATCTGCACCATGGAGAGTACGCTCTTGAGTTCTGTCTTGAGGAATCCTTCCTGTTTCCACTGATATTTCTGTCACTGAGGAAGGATTATTCAGTGTCTGAAATTCCACACAACTAAAACCTGTCTCTAAGCCTATTTTGTCTTTTGTGTGTGTAGCTTCTGCATTTCTCGAGTCAGCAGTGAGTACTGGCCAGGTCTGCCCTTGACACAGTAAATCTTTATCTGTATTGAAAGCTTTGCCTTGGGAAATTTTAACTAGTTCTTCAATGAGTTCTTCAGTTTTTCTTTCTTTACTAGGATAAATTTCTTTTTTCTCATCATTTTCAAAAAACTGTAACTCTGTCATAAAGAAAGTACACAAAAAAAGTCAATACCAGAATTTCTTTTACACCAAATTTAGTTTTAGCTGATTCACTGATCAGCAGAACTCAAATGCAATTGTATCAATGTTATCTAAATACAAAATGGATTTAAATTTATTGACAGTATCTACACTGAGAATGGCAGTTTCCTCATCTGCAGAAAAGGGACATAATACCTAGAGTAACTGGTCCTGAGGCTTTAATAAGATAATGCAAAACGTTTTGTAAATTTTAAGACAGTATATAAAATTTCAGTTATTACTATTGGACTTCCCTGGGCCTCAATTTCCCCATCCAAAAAATATAGGGGTTGGACTAGATAACTTCTTAGTTTCCTTCTATCTCCAAGTCTAGAATTTATGTAAAAGGCACAACTGACATACTAAACAAAAAAAAAAACAGAAACAAACAAGGCAAAGATATTGCTACTCAAACTGACTTATAATTACAGAAACAGTTTTGGCTGAGAAAAGCACTCCTGTAATCTTACATTAAAAGGTAATTTTTATTTAATTAATCCATAAGATTTTGACTTCTCTAGACTATTATTTCTTTCCATGTGTACCTTTCTATTCTAATTCTAGGCATTAACTGATTATTAAAAGGCTAATTTGTTTGTTGCGTTTTACTCTAATCTCCAGCACTATCCAGGTTTTTCAAACCTAGGACTTCACATAGTTCAAAGTTGTCAAATGCTTTCTTGAGACCAGAAATTTACATATTTTTTTTACTACTTTAATCTTTCAAATGTTAGGAATAGTTTCATCATAAAAAACTAGATGACTTGCACAAATTGAGTAAAAATATTTAAACTCAGAGGAATCAATGATAAATCTGCTCATTTTTGCTCAACTACGCACGGATTGCAAATTATGAGTCTTGGATTTACCATTTAGAAAATCTCAATCTCTAAAGTTGTCATGTGCTTTTTTATTCCTCTAACTGAATGCCTTTTGGCCTCTACCACTATCTGCTCTAAAAACTTAGGCCAAATGAAATGATCCCATCAACCACAAAACCTGTGAATTCTTACTTCAAAATGCTTCTCACATAGATCTCTGGCCTCCTCCCTTCCACCTCTTTCTCTTCTTCCCTTCCCCACCCCCTCCTCCTCCTCCTTCTGCTACTGTTGCTACCACTACTTTGTTTCAGGTCCTCATCATGTCATACCTAGATTGTAAAAGTCTAATTACTAGTTTCCTTGCTTCTGATTTCTCTCTTCCACAGTCCATACTGCAAATCACTGCCATAACGGTCTTTATAAAACACTGCTTTCAGCAAGTCATTACTACTCAAAAATAATTAATCATTCCCACTAGCTTCAGAATAAAGTCTGAATTGCCCAGCTTGACCTCTTACAATATGACCCAAATTTATCTTTATAGTATGACTTCTGGCTATTCCCTTACAAAAGTCCCCATCCAGTCCCAATTGCCTTATTCATTAAACTCCTAAAACATACTACCTATTTTCCCAACTCCAGGTCTTTTGTTCATACTGTTTCCCTCTTTAACTCTCCAACTATCCTCAGAGCCTATCTCATATTCTGGCTTCTGCATGAAGCCTTCCTTGATTAGCCCTGTCTCAAATGAGTGAACCCTTCTCTGAACTTCTATAGTATTTAAGCTCTAAACGCCTCATTTGGCCTTGCATTGTTGGTTGTCTACCTTGTAACTTTTAATTCAAATATTTTATCATCCCAACTGGAATATAAGAGTGTTGAGGAAAGGAACCATAGTTTATTTCTTTGCTATCTCTCAAAAAGTAAAAGAGTGAACTTAGCATGAAAATATGAAACTATTAGTTCAATAATATTACCTTCTGAATTTCCCTCTTGGCCCTGGTTATTTTTTCCTCTTGGTATATATTCAGCGTTTGAACAAAAATTCATAGTATTTACTGCAGTTATTTCTTGATGACAATTCCATTTTTGTATGGTTGTGATTTCTATCAACTCAGATTGTTTTTGCTCTGTTGAAATTTCATTTCCTTTTTCTTTTGCTTCTTTATCATTCTGATATAAAATGGAAAAATGGTTTGAAATCTTAAAAGAATTATAAGAACATACAGTATATTTATTTGACTATGAGACTAGATTTAACTGAACAAAGTGAGGTTTCAACTCAGCAGTTCACATGTGTCTGTCTTTCTTTTCTGTAATCATTCTAAGGACAAATAATTTTGACAGAAGGTGGTACACTTACTACGGTCATCAGGATCAGTTTTGATTTTAATAGGTCTATCAATTATCCTAAAATAAATGGTCAGTAAAATATTCAAATGAGCAAATTACGGCTATCGTTCACCTAACTAACTAATATATTATGGGCTAGGTATTATATTGTGTTTTTTGCATACCAGCATATTAGTAATAATTTTATGACTGCCAATTCTCAAAGGACTAAATAATTGCCCGATTATTCGGCCATATGTGCTATTCTACATTTCCTTCTATAAGCAAACAGACATTCATGCCAGAATTCCTTGGAATCAGTCACTTTTAAGTTCTGTAATCTTCCTGAATAATAATGATTTGGCAATGATAACTTAAGAAATATTTTAACAAGTCCAACTTTATGAAAATCATGTAAAAACTGACCTAGAAAACAAAGTAGGAATAATCATTTACATTACCAAATAATTCACAAAAATCACAATCTCTAAGAACTGGAAGGGACCTCAAAGGTTACCTAATCAAACCTGAATTTCTACAGGACTCTCCTTCACAACACCCACAAGAGGTCAAAAAATCTTCATTTTAAAACTTCTACCAGGGGTAACCTGCTACCCCCAACGATGGCACATTCCATTTCTAGATGACTCTAAATGTTACAAAGTTTTTCTCAAGGTTCTGAGCCCAAATCTCCCTCTTAGCAACTATCATCTACAACCTCCAGTTCGCTCCTCTGAGGCCCATCAAAGGAAACCTAATTCCTCTTCCATACAACAGATTTCAAACCCTTGAAGACAATCATTCCCCCAGTTCCAGTCTTCTCTAGGCTGAGCACAGTTTAATTACTGTGAAGATATGGCATGGTTTTAAGAGACTTCATCATACTAGTTCCCCTATCTGGATGGCTCCAACTTGCCAATGACCTTTGCAAAATGAGGCACTCCAAACAGAGCACAATATTCTAGGTATGATCTGGTGAGAGTAAAGTACAGTAGAAGTATCATCTATGATCTGGATGACACTATGCCTCTCTTAATGAAGCCTAAGATCACATTGGCTTTCTAGGTTGACATTTTGCACCACTGGCACATTTTGAGCTTCCTATCCCTTAAATACCCTAGATCTTTTTCATATCAACTGTTGCCTGCCATGCTTCCCTATCATGTGAAGTAGATTTTTTGAACTACATTCAGGAACTTTACATCTTAATTAATTCCATGCTACCAGATTCAGCTCATTGTTTTAGACCAAAGAGTGGGTCCTGACTGTCACCCTCTGTGTTTATCATCTCTCTCATCTCCTTTATCTGAGAAATTGATAAGCATGGCCTTGATTCCTCACGCTCCCTTACTGGGCATAACCAGTTATCTCTATAACATCTCTTGTATCTCTCCCCCTTTCTCTGTTCATGTGGTCAACACCCTAGTTCAGGATCTGATGGCTTCCCCCTGGACACTTACAATAGTCTTCTACTTGGTGTCTCTGCCAAATCTCTCTCCTCTCTCATTCCATTCTCCATACAGCTGCCAAAGACATTTCCCTAAAGCATAGTTCTGACCACGTCATTTCCCTAACATATCCCATTGATTCCCTACTACCTAACACCAAATTCTACTGGCAGGCATGCAAAACACCTCACAAATAGGCTCCAATTTATCTTTCCAACTTCACTTTATACTAGTTTTCATCACGTACTCTACTGTATGGCCCTTCATCTTCCTCACACGCACATCACATGCCACTCAGCTTATACAAGGCTATCCACCATATATTTCTAAAATGCCCTTCTTCCTTAGCTCCCCCACCTTATGATCTCTAGTTTCCTCCACGTTCATCTCAAATAGCACTTCCTGCATCATGAGACCTTTCCTGATCCCCTCTGGAAATTAACTTGTTTTGTTTACATTTTGCATATACCTATGTGCTCATATTCCTCATGGATAGGGACTGTTTCATTTCTGTCTCTGTATCCTTAGTGTCTGGCACATTGCAGGTATTTAATAAATGTTTGTTGATTAATCTATGTTTATTATTAAAAGAAAGAATTTTAGTACTTCTAACTAACTTAAATTATTATCAATCCTTATTTAACTAAATCTAACATTATTAATGATTTCTTTTACTTTCGAGGCTATGTCATTCAGTGCTTTGGTCCCCAAAACTACAGAACACTTACAATATGAATGTTTACCACATGGGTTTATGATCTTTGTTCTATCTGGCCTATTCCATCTATTTGTGGTTCTGTCTTTTGAAAGCCTTGGCTGCTCGTTTTATCAGCAGCTTTAGTCTTATTTGATACATTTCTATATCGTGATGATAGCTGAAGGTACAATTTTTCCTTTGCCCATCACCACCCCACTGTTTCCATATCATTCAGTAGCTCCACCTGGCATTTTTCCCTACACTAATAATATTTTTCCATCTTTCCTTATTCCATCAATCACAATAGAAACAATATCAACATATTATATAGTTGTATCTACTGAAGACCCCACAATTCCTGCTTTCTAATTGGGACAGAGTAACACTATTAATTAGTTTATTAACACCGGTAGGTACTTACTGCTCTTATCCATTTATTATTCTTATAGGTTCTCCTTCTCCACAGATTATTTAACATTCCATTGAATTTGCTTAACTAAAATACCCCTTCCTGATGTGTTCCTAGCACTGTGACCTATGCATAGTAGTAGGCTTTATATTAATAATATAAACATAGTGGACCTTTTTTGTTGAAGGAATAAGTGGATACTTCCAACAATGTTGTAACTGATTATTACTTTCCCTTAAGGGAACAAACCTGTTCTTTTCCTCAACTGAACATATTTTAAATGAACAGAACAATTTTTAAATAACTATAATGACTTTCCAATAACTATAAAATTTGTGGAGCAATGATGATCTCAAATTCTGTAAAATTTTAAAAACAATATTAATCATCTTCAAATGAAAAACAAAGGAAAGCACCAGCAATTTTATTAACATTTAATAATTAAACATTTATGGGGTATTTTAGAATTTCACTCTATTCAAGAGGCAAGCAGGAGACTTTTTAGTGGAGGGAAAAAGAGGAGAGCTGAGAAAAAAAACATGAAGTTTACCCTCATCACATTCGACTAAAGGAAGGAATAAAATGCACACTCATATTGCTATGAAAACCTATCTTACAATACAGGAAAGTGGGGGAGAAGGAGATAAGCAGGGTGGGGTGATGATGGAAGGGAGGGTAATGGGAGGAGGGAGCAATTTGAAGTCAACACTTGGGGAGGGACAGGATCAAAAGACAGAATAGAAACAATGGGAGGCAGTTTAGGATGGAGGGAAATACAGTTAGTCTTACACAACATGACTATTATCGAAGTCATTTGCAAAACTACACAGATATGGCCTATATTGAATTGCCTGCCTTCCCAAAGGGAATGGGTAGGGAGGGAGGGATGGGGAGAAGTTGGAACTCAAAGTTTTAGGAACAACTGTTGAGTATTGTTCTTGCTACTAGGAAATAAGAAATACAATTAATGGGGAATAGAAAGTCATCTGGCCCTACAGGACAAAGGAGAAGATGGGGACAAGAGAAGGGAGGGATGATAGAAGAGAGGGCAGATTGGTGATAGGGAAAATTAGAATGCTCGGTGTATTGGGGTGAGGGGAGAGGATAAATGGGGAGAAAATTTGGAACCCAAAATTTTGTGAAAATGAATGTAAAAAGTTAAATAAATAAATTTATATTTAAAAAAAAGAATTTCATTCTGCTTTTCAGTAGCAATAAATCATATTCAACAATGTAAAGAGGGGTGAATATTTTATGATTATGAATTAAAGCTTTTTTAATGATTAAAAAAAATTTGCTGAAATCTATAAAAAGTTATTAATTCATTGGAAACCTAATGGCAGAAGACCAGTTAATGTTCTAATGATTTTAGTCATTCATGACCAAATACTACATTACACCATGATCAAATATTAAAGGCTATATAAAAGATGGGCACACCTTCTAAAAAGTTATAAAATGTAAAATATAGCTAATGTAGGAGGAAATCTTCAATAATGGCTTTATTTTTTTGCATATTTATGCCCATTAAATACCTTTTACCTGAAACTTTTTATCTTGCTCAAAAAATACATTCCTCTGAGAAGATAGTTCATTACAGCTTTCTTGTAATTTAAGATGAGTTTCTTTAACAGACATCAACTCATTTTTAATCTCATCTATTTCTTCAGTGAGTTTTTTCTCCTATAATAAAATCGTACCAAATAAATAAACAACACAATTTAAGTTTCATCCAAAATCACATTTAAAATATTAATGACACGTGACATTTTAGAAAGTGATCAAAAATAATAACAACATCCAAAGAACATGAAAAAGAGTTTTTGCAAAAAGCAATAAATGAAAAAGTAGGAAAGGCAACATGCACGTATTACTCAATTCATTTCACATTTTGCAATGCTTATTTCAAACTGCATTTACATCAATTTATCCTAGTAAGCTAGGTGAGAAGAACTATGTGTTTGGTGGAAGTTTCACTGAACCCAGCAACTATAGCCAACATTTGCTCACGCACGCTTTAGAGAATGCCAGTTGTGTAACAAGGAGAATCCTACCCACAAGGAAGTCCCTGCTGGCAAGAAAGCCTGCAAACATCACTTACCTTATCAATAACGAGCTTCTCCTTTGCACTCCACACTTTGCTTTGCAAACCCACATCGTGTAATAATGCATATTATTATTTGTGTATGTGTCTTATCTTCCTTTTAAACTATAAACTCTATGAAGGCAGAGACTATGAACCTAAAACTTTTCTTTCACAGCACACAAGGGCAGTGCTCTTTATGTCTGTTGTCATTTAAATTTATGTTTTATTCCTTTCCTCATCTCCCTCTCTTTTCTGCCTCTGGCTCTTTCTGGATCTTTCCCTGTCTCTGTCTCTCCTTCATTTCTTAATTTAGCTCAAGATTCATAGACAGAGGTGGACTTAAAGATTGTGGAGTTGACTTCATTCTACAGGTAAGGAAACTATTTTCCCACTTTTGACTTCATGCTTGCATGACTTAAAATCCAGGTTCACCTGCCATATACCTAGGCACAATACAAACTGGTACACATGACATGATTCTTTCAAGTGCTCAAAAATATCCAATACATAATTCAATCTTTTTAAATATAATTTAATTTTTTGTCAGTTGATTACCTGACAAAAAATAGAATTGGCAGTATAAAGAATCAATGACATAAGGCATGACTTTATGCTGTCCTGATGTATTTTCTAAAATATTCCAGCTGTACCTTCACAATGCACAGGCTTTTCTAGGTTCTCAGTCATCTTCTTAGAGTTAGTGAGAAACTACATGGGGATCAAAATAGAAATAAAGAATATAAAGCTTATTTCCCACTCCAAAACATTCACTTACAGTCAGGAATAAGCTTTGCCTTACTAAACTATTTTCTATTTGGTACTGAAGTGCTGTGGGGGGTGGGGGGGATAGGATTTATCCTATATCCTATAGGATAAAACTGATTTCTTACAATTTCTATATGTGGGGTACCACAAGTAGATATGAATGTTAATTTTTTTAACTCATTTGACATTTTTAAGCAGGTGGAATGTTTAGTACCATATTCTCTTTCCCTATTATAGCTTCCTTTATTCTGTTCTATGGTCTCTTAGTTAATATTCTTTTCTGGTCACTTCTCTGAGTATGTTATTAATTATGATAAAAAGAAATGGAAATAATTAAGTATGTTGCTTGACATTAAAAATTATCCTTTACTGAGTATAAAGTAATACTACTATTTTTTAAATGTAGTTAGGAAAGAATAACAATGTAGCTTATAAAAAAGGTTTTAACCAACCAGCCATCTGCTATTTATTCTAACGCAATAGTTAATTGGCAAATAATATCCTTTAAGTTAATTTTAATCACATATAATCACTATTGGAAACTATAATGCTGCAACTGAATTGAAAAGCTTTAAAAAAGAACTACATGTCCCAAATTTTAAGAATATTTGTCAAGCCCCATTATGTGCAATGGACATTCACAAGAAAGATATAGAGGAGAAAAAAGATATAGTTTCTGTCCTAAAGTAGATCAAATACAAAAAAGAAAAAAAAAAAACAAGAAAAATACCAAGCTGGTATATAGATACAATTTTTAAAAAAACAAGAAAAAGGATTCTGTACTTATGTCTGTAACACTAACAGTTTGAAATAGTCTATTTACCTTACAAAAATATATTTTTCATACACTTAGAAGCAGTGATTTTTATTATATTAATCCTTAATAAAGAGAATAATTTAAATAGATTTTTAAAAAGTAAAGCTAATTTTGGGGTCTACCGATCTTCAAAATGAGCCTTCATATTTTACAACTTTAATTTACATGGCTTTACATCATTATTTTATTATGTACTTCCCTGAAATTAAAATTAAGAGCAAAACAGTCTGAGATACAGTTTAGGAAAACAGCAAAGCCTTATGATAAGATGGTAAAACATATGAAATTCAGATACCATACACACTCTCTAAACATGGCACTCCATTATATACTGCATCATAGCTAAGGAAGAGCTAAACAGCTTAGCTACCAATAAAAGCATCTGTTAGCTATTCTAACTATATACTACAATATCCACTAACCAATGATTTAATGGAAAAAGTAAGGAGATCTCTGCTTCCTGAATTGTAGAAGACCATACAGGCTTTGTAAATGTACATTTATGTGTGTATGTGTGGACACTGAATTCTTAGCTTTCCAAACTCAATAGCATTGGCCAGAATTTCATTGTAATTTAGCTTTTCGAGAGCTTTTATAAAACAAAATACATCCAAGAACAACCAGAGTGTCTGATTTGGTTCTTGCATTATTTTTGCAATATAAGTACTCAGTAGTTATTTGAAATGTTTATAACTATTTCAAAATCTGTTTAGCATTGTAATACTTAGTTTAATAAACCTACATGTTTTTCCCAAGTTCCTCGTGCTTTCTCATGCTTATTTTGAAGATTAAGGAACTTTTCTTCATTTTCTTTTACCTTCTTCCTTTGCAGCTCATTATCTCTTTCAAGGGTCTGCAATAAAATTAATTATCCAAAAAATAATCAATACCACATTAATGAATTTTGATGTGTTTTATGTTGCTTGGACCTTTGCTTCTAACATGCTGAAAGGGCCATCCAGAGCAGTGATAATGTGCCATCTCAACAATCATTTTCATAAATTAACAGAAAGCTGCTTATAGTTTAGCTAACAGGAAACAGGGGGAGGTTATGGAAAAGAAATGGCTATAAAAGGGTATAAAAACATTGCCATTATTCAGTTTCACTGCATAAGTTTTAATGTGCTGAAAAAAGTATTATAAAGTACAGACTGGGAAATATGAAATGTAGCATAATCCAACCTAACTGTACTAAAATTAAAATTTTAATCTTATAACATTTTCTTCATTTTCAAATGACTAAAAATAAAATATCTCTTGGAATAATTTTAATTTCTTATTTTCAAATTCTTCATGGCATTTTACAGGAGTCTAAAATTTTTATCATGTTTATTTAACTTATCTTGATTCATGAAAGAGAATCCTATAAAAAGACACTAAAAAGTAAAATATGCAGCCAAGGCTTTTTTTTTTTTAACACATTTATAAGGCTTTTGAAGCTATGAAACCGGTGCTACCAACAACACCAGTAAAAACTCCTTGATGTCTGCCCTGCTGTCACATTGATAATGTTAGCTACTATAAATTAGTAGCAAGAATTTCTTCCCATGTTTCAGGGATGTTTGGAATGTTGAAACTGTGATGCATTTTTGTCAAATAAGGACAAAAGACGGTGGTTATGATAACCTGTTATGAAACTCTTCAGGTTCATAAGGTACTGTGCACCTTTGAGGCATGCCATGAACACTCACTAGCTAACAATCTGAACAACTTTTCATTACATCCTTTTCAGGAGGATGTCTGGTATGTATTTTTAATCCAACAATGTTTTTTAGTCTTCATTTCTCGGTATAAATAATAATGGGAAAATTCTTGATCTATTTAACAATGATTTTAACAGGTGTATAATCACACCCTCACAATTACTTTACAATATGAAGACAATATACTGCACTTTTGAAGAGAGTGGGTACATCATTATACCTATGAAAAGAGGAGGGACATGTGGGAGAATATACCATAGCTCCTATTTAATTAAGCAATAGTACATGACTGTACGATGTTTTAATAATAGCTAACAACCACATAGAAGATTTCACACAGAAACATCCAAAAGTGCTACTAATGGCACAGCAGTCATTTTGCTCAAAATGAAATTCAGTTGAGTCTGGAGTCAAACCAAGGGACTTAAAGGCAGAGGGAGTACTAACTGGCCTCCCAAGGAAAGGCAGGGCAAAGAGTCAGATAAAACAGAAACTACAGAAAACTTGTCTGGTATAGTTACTCACATGATGCTTTCTGTCATTTTAAGTCAATTTCAACTAAAAAAATGAGCATAAGGTAGACATAAATAGAAAACTGCCTTTTCACCTCCAAGGCCCTAGACTCCTATTACTAGGCTAGGCTATGTTTCCTAGGTTCGCTATCATCCTCCTGGTGTAATACATGTCGCTGTGGAAATAGAAATCTTAAGGAAGGGGAGAGGAGACAGGAAGGAAGTAGTCAAAGTAAAATCTGCCGCCAACCCACCAGCAACTAACCAGTTAGTTAGATAGCAACTGCAATCACACTTAATACCATCAACAAATATACACTTTGTAAAACAAAAACAGAACAACTTTGATTGTAAAATTCATCACTACCTAGCATTAAAAAAACCAAACAGACTACCATATAAGAGATGATTTAGTCAAGATTCTGTCTTTTATATGTATTGATTCTGTTGATTTACCATATGCTATACTTTGAATTGTTTTCTGTTTCTTTCTTAATAGGGATAGATTTATATTGATCTATCCACTTTCTTATGTATCTTCCTTGATACGAAACGGCATTTGAGGGGTGGCTTGTAGCGGTCCGTGGCCACAGAACACAATTCAGCTCCTTAGTCCATAGAGAGACTAAATTCATGCTTTGGATCTCATTAACACCATACAATTCAGTGAAGGAAGAAGACAGATGCTCAAAGCCAAACTTACAGGAAAAATCTCAAAGTGAACAGAAACCCCCTGGCACACTTTTGCATGTTATTTCATTAATAATTTTCCATAAGTATTTTCTTATTTCTTCTTGCAAATGATGGAAATTATAAATACTGTCTCCTGTCCCCATTGTTAAAAGGGCATAACAAAGTAAAAGTAATTGCAATTCCCAGGAGAATCTACTTAGAGTTCAGCAGGCATCACAGTCATCATGGAAGTTTTAGAAATCCAGCCATCTTGTCTGAAACAAAGTATTTTCTGGAACACTGACTTTTATTCAACAGCTCTAGGTTTGACCCCCACTTTGCAACTTAATAGCTCTATGCTTACAGACAAGTTAGGTAACCTCTTGATTTTCTCATTTATAAAATGCAATAACTACGACTAGTTATCTCTCATAGGATTATTTTAAAGTTTAATGTGAATGTACTCTAAAACTTTATGTATAATTTATTTGTATTATAGCATTTAATTGGTTCTAATGGAAAAAAAGGAAACCAAACTCTATTTTTTGACATACCAAAATACAAACTTCCCGGGTCTACTGTGTAGGAATGAGTACTGATCTCAGATTGTTCTTTGCTACAGTCTCCATACACATGCAGACACATTACACACATACATGTGGGTCACAGTCATACATGTGGGTCACATATAGTCACTATGATACAGGAACTTCAGAAATAATAAAGGAATAACAATAAAGAAGGTCAGTAATAATAAAGGCATAAAAAAGGTTGATAAAGAAAATATTCTAATTAAGTAGTTGTCATTACTGTTGTATCTTTTTTAACAGTTTGGCTTTATGTCATTTTTGAATTTAAGATATCTTTATGAATTATTCAAGATTACTTACACTTGAATAAACATAAAAGTTAAAACAGCCTCACTTTTACTTCATATTGTAAAGGTCTGAACATAACCTACTACAAGTTTCATTTAATAGCAATTCTATTACCTTATTGAAAACTATATTTTGAAAACCTGACTATGGTCATTGCAATAAGTTACATATACATATAGCATATATATGTATATGATATTTTTATAAGAACTGTAGTACATATAGTTACATATAAACTTATAATTTAAAAACATTTTCGAGTAAAATTTGATCCATCATGGGGATTTATGTCTCAGCACCACTAAACTGAATGGCTAAAAAAGCAAGATAGATGGCAGCATGAATCTAGAGCACCAGGAAACAGTAGGCTATTATCAAGAGTAATGACCCCTTTTAGTACAGGTGGAATTAAGAATTCCCTTTGAGCAAAACACTTGAGACACATGACAGCACAATTCACAGTGTCATTCTAACATTAATATATTATTATACCCCATACAACACCAGCCTATCAAGGCTCATGGAGGGGTGCTAGACCAAGAAAGATGTAGTTAGTTTATAGAAGACAGGCATATTCACGGTTAAATGACTCTGGAGTCACATCTGCTGTCAACTAAAAGAGCCAAATTACTTCAGTATAGAAGTATAGCAGTATAAAAACTTCCTAGTACAAAGTTTAGAGACTTATGGCTATAGAATGAAGAAAGAATCACATGAAGATCAAGAGGGATCATCTGAGTATCACTGATCTAAGAAACATGCTATCCTAGACAGAGGCCTGGCAGGGCTAGGAGACTACATCTCCACATTATCTTTTAATGGCAAGAGCAGTGTCCCCACGATTCTGACTCAATCTCTAACTTACAGGGTGACCCTGAACAAGTCAGAATACCTCCTGGGCCCTCAACAGGTTCATCTAGAAAACAGGCCAGTTGGACAAGATGAGTCACAGAACCTCTGATCTCAAGTTCTCGAGGACATTTACTACAGTCTCTAGCAAAATCCGGAATCCCATCCACAACTTCATATAACAGTCATCTAACCTCTGCCAGTCATCTACTACAAAGTAATGAAAAATTTACTCCATCTGAGGCAGATCATTCCCAATCAAGCAACTGTTCTGAAGTGCCTAGTTGAAAATCGAGAAAATTCTAGGCATTGGGAACAGTCAAAGAAAATGTCCAGAGCAGAGAGATGGAGTATTTTGTTTGTTGAATGGCCAGGAGGAAAGTGTTACTGGATTAAAGAGTACATGACCAGGAGTGACGTGTAGAAAGGTAGGAGGGGACTACATTATGAAGGTATCTGAATGCCACAAAGAGCATTTTGTATTTGATCCTGGAGGATAGGGAGCCATTGGAGTTTTGAGTAGTAGGGGGACATGATCAGATTTTTTTATTAAGAAAATCCTTTTGGTGGCTAAATGGAGGATAGATTGGAGTAAGAAGAGATGAGGCATGAAGACTTTTCAGCAGGCTATTTCAATAGTCCAGGTTTGAGGTGATAAGGGACTACATCAGGGTGGGGGTAGTGTTAGAAGAGAAAAGATGGCATATTCAAGAGATTGTGTTCATCCTTTGTTGCCAAAGAAGACCATGCCATCAGAGAAATGATGACATGACTTGCACTTGACTTTGTTTTGAGTGAGGGAAAAGGTGAAATAAAGGTATTGTCAACAGACTGGATTTGGGGAGTGAGAGATAGTAAGGAATCAAGGAAGACTCCTAGGTTTCAAGCCTGAGGAACTGGAAGGATGGTGTTGCCCTCTACAGCAATGGAGAGAAGAAGCGGGGAGGATTTGGAGGTAAAGATAATGAGTTTAAGATGTTTACTGGACATCCAATTTGAGAGACTGGAGATCAGCAGAGAGGTTCAGATAGCTCTGTTAGTAAGTTTTTAATTATGTTGAACAAAATCTGTCCCTCTATAACTTCCATCTTTAATATCCTAGTTACAAAATAATTCAGGTGTGATCTGACTAGGGAATGCCATATTCCTTACTTGAGAGAATATTTCCATTAATACAACCTAAGATCTTTTAGCCTGATATTTCACATACAACTTTTATCAAGCTTAAAGTCAACTAACACCTCTAGATCTTTTTTACATAAAATTCTGATTAACCACATATTGCCCATTCTACATTTGTGCAGTTGACTTATTTAAACCCAAGCATAGGACTTTACATTTATTCTTACGTGACCTAGGCAGATCTTTGTGGCTCTTAATTCTGTAATCAAGCATCTTAGGGATCCCTTACAGTCTCAGGCCATCTGCCAATTTGGAAAGTAATGCTATCTATGCTTTCATACAAGCCACTGATAAACAATTTGAATAAAATAAAGTCAATGAGGGAATCCTATAATTTTAAAGGCAACTCCATTAGACCTGTCCCCCCTACCCCCGCTCCCTGCTTAGGTTGAAAGTGATCCATTGATCAAAAGACTCATTACCAGAGAACTCAACTCATTCTACTATTATCCAATCTAGGTTACTCCAGTTGTCCACTAGAAGAGTAACATGAGAAACTTAGTAGGGAAAGGCCTTGATGAAATTAAGATATGTTACTTTCACAGAAGTTCCCTGATAGATGATTAGCAGTAATCCTGTTACAAAAGGATAGGCATTGAGGACAGCACAATTTGGTCTTCATAAACACATCCTGATCCTTAGGGATCCTTTCTGTTTCCTAAGAGTTTACAAATTGTCCTTCTAATAATTCAATCTCTTTCTGAAACAGAAAATTCTATTTCTGGCCTTTGAGTCTGTTCTAATAAAATAGCTATTATACTCATAAAGAAAGTAGCGAAACTATCTAGAATATAATGTTGTTGTGAAGAGATACAATGGATAGCAAAATATTCCTAAAAAAAGAGTTATGGTTGGGGGCGGGGAGGACAGAGCCAAGATGGCAGAGTTGAAGGAGGGACCCGTAGAAACTCTCCCTCCACAACCCACAAAATGCCGGTAAAAAATGACCCTAAACAAATTCTAGAGTAACAGAAGCTACAAAACGACAGACTGAAAGAGATTTCCAGCTCAAGGCAGCCCAGAAGGCTAATAGGAAAGGTCTATCACACCAGTCTAGGAGTGGAGCACAGCCCACAGAGAGCAGCGCAGCACAGCCTTGGCCAAAAAGTGTGGCTCAGACAGGACCAGAGAAGGCTTCAGGGCAAGGAATCATGGGCAATATCTGTCATTCCCAGATTTTTCACCCCACAAGTGCCATAAACAGCTCCAAAGGTCAGTGAGAAAATGCTTTCACCTGGGTGAGAAGGGATCATGGTCTGGCCCCTGGCCCCTGAGCTGCAGCAGCCACTGCTGAGTCAGTTCCATTTTGGGAGCCCTCAGGCTAAAGACCCTGGGAAAATCAAGCCACTGATCTGGATCTCAGCCCTGAGTGGTGGTCCTGGGGTGAGGAGAACTGCTGGTTGGCATGGTGGAGGTTTTGGAGAGGGAAGCCTACTCACAGATCCTGGGCAGAAAAGCTTGTAGTTGCTCCCAGACCAGAGCACAGACCAAGAGAGAAGTACACCCTTGACTGTAACATTTTTGAGGAACTGAGAACTTACAGGTCCCTAGAGAATACCCTCCTCCTCTTGACAAAGGACTCAAAAGTCAAGTTGGGAAAATGACCAAAAAAGGGGAAAAAAATAAGACTACAGAAGGTTACTCTCTTTGTGAACAGGTATTTTCTTCCATCCTTTTGGATGAGGAAGAACAATACATACCATCAAAGGAAGACATAGAAATCAAGGTTTCTGCATCCAAAACCTCCAAAATAAATATGCTATGGTCTCAGACTATGGAAGAGCTCAAAAAGGATTTGAAAATCAAGTAAGAGAGATGGAGGAAAAATTGGGAAAAGAAATGAGAGCGATGCAAGAAAATCATGAAAAGTGAGTCAAAACCTTGCTCAAGGAAACAAAAAAAAAAATGCTGAAGAAAATAACACCTTTAAAAAAAGACTAACTCAAATGGCCAAAGAGGTCCAAAAAAGCAATGAGGAGAAGAATGCTTAAAAAGCAGAATTAGCTAAATTGTAAAGGCGGTTCAAAAGCTCACTGAAGAAAATAGTTCTTTAAAAATTAGAATGGAACAGATGGAAGCTAATGACTTTATGAGAAACCAAGAAATTACAAAACAAAGCCAAAAGAATAAAAAAATAGAAGACAATATGAAATATCTCATTGGAAAAACAACTGACCTGGAAAATAGATCCAGGAGAGACAATTTGAAAATTATGAGACTCCCTGAAAGCCATGATCAAAAAAAAGCCTAGATATCATCTTTCATTAAATTATCAAGGAAAACTGCCCTGATATTCTAGAAGCAGAGGGTAAAAAAATATTGAAAGGATCCACCAATCACCTCCTGAAAGAAACCTCAAAAGAAAAACTCCTAGGAATACTGTAGCTAAATTCCAGAGTTCCCAGGTCAAGGAGAAAATATTGCAAGCAGCTAGAAAGAAACAATTCAAGTATTGTGGAAATACAATCAGGATAACACAAGATCTAGAAGCTTCTACATTAAGGGATCAAAGGGCTTGGAATATGATATTTCAGAAGTCAACGGAGCTAGGATTAAAACCAAGAATCACCTACCCAGCAAAACTGAGTATAATACTTCAGGGGAAAAATGGTTATTCAATGAAATAGAGAACTTTCAAGCATTCTTGATGAAAAGACCAGAGTGGAATAGAAAATTTGACTTTCAAACACAAAAATCAAGAAGCATGAAAAGGCAAACAGCAAAGAGAAATCATAAAGGCCTTACTAAAGTTGAACTGTTTACATTCCTACATAGAAATATCATATTTGTAACTCTTTAAACTTTTCTCAGTATTTGGGTAGTTAGAGGGATTATACACACACATATATAGACACAGTGCACAGGATGAGTTGAATAGGAAGGGACGATATCTAAAAAAATAAAATTAAGAGGTGAGAGAGGAATATATTGGGAAGAGAAAGGGAAAAATTGAATGGAGCAAATTATCTCTCATAAAAGAGGCAAGAAAAAACTTTTTCCATGGAGGGAAAAAAGGGGGACATGAGAGGGAAAAAGTGAAGCTTACTCCTATCACATTTGGCTTAAGGAGGGAATAACATGTATATTCAATTTGGTATGAAAACCTATTTTACACTATGGGAAAGTAGGGGAGAAGGAGATAAGTGGGATGGGGGAGGATGATAGAAGAGAGGGCAAATGGGAGGAAGGAATAATAAGAAGTAAACACTTTAGAGGAGGGATAAGGACAAAAGAGAAAATAGAATAAATGGCAGGCAGGATAGGATGGAGGGAAATGTAGTTAGTCTTTCACAATATGACTATTATGGAAGTCTTCTGCAAAACTATACATATATAGCCTATATTGAATTGCTTGCCTTCTCAGCGGGGAGGATTGGGGAGAGAGGAAGAGAGAGAAGTTGGAACTCAAGTTTTAGGAATGAATGTTGAGAATTGTTTTTGCAGCTAAGAAATAATAAATACAGGTAATGGGGTATAGAAATCTATCTTGCCCTACAAGAAAAGAGAGAAGTTGGGGATAAGGAAAGGGAGAGCAGATTGGGGGAAGGGGCAATCAGAACGCATGGTGTTTTGGGGCAGGGGGAAGATAGGGAGGAAATTTGGAACTCAAAATCTTGTGGAAATGAATGTTGAAAACTAAAAATAAATAAATAAATTAGAAAGGAAGAAAAGGAGTTATGGGTCTAAAACTTTTCAACTGAACTACAGAATGCAACTGAATCTACAGAAATCAAATAATACCTAGGCTCAAAATCAGAGGTTGAAAGCAGGAAAAATCTCAGTGCTCATATAGAACAACATTTTTCTTTTCTAGATGAGGACAGGTCCAGAGGGGTGAAGTTCCGTGTGACAGAGGTCATAAGGGGCAAAAAATTTCAATCTAACGTCCTTCAATTCCAACTGCAGAACTCTCTCCACATCCTGCCTCCTATTATTTAGAATGTGGGCCAATGACTTAGATGAGGAAATAGAGTCTGCTCTTCAGTCATTAATAGCATGTTTAACAACCCAAGTTAAAATTCAGACTTTCCTCTGAACTTGTGTTGTGTGTTTGTATATAAACGGGACAGGACTCATTAGCAAAGAAGCGTAAGGAACACAATTCCAACCTGATTACTGTCTTTCAGCGCTTTTAATTCTGCCTCCATTCTGATGTTACTTTGAGTCTGTCGCTGAAGTAACTGTTGAATATGTTCCAAAGAACTGATGATGCCCTTTTAAACAAAAAGTATATATATTAGGAACATTATAAAACATCAACAACATAGATATTATCAAAATTATTTTCATTACAATCTTTTAGTTTCTTTAAAATATTTTCTAGCAGTTTGGCAAAAACTAGGCATAGACCAACATATCACACCACATATCAAAATAAGGTTAAAATGGATACACAAATTAGACATAAAGGGCGATATCATAAGCAAATTAGGGGAACATGGAAAAAATGTACCTGTCTGATTTAAGGATAAGGAAAGATTTTATGACCAAATGAGATAGAGAGCATCACAGGCAGTAAATGGATAATTCTGATTACATGAAATTAAAAGGCTTTCATACAAATAAAACTAATGCTGCCAAAATTAGAAGGAAAACAAGAAACTGGGGGGTAGGGAGAGAAATTTCAGTAAGTTTCTCTGATTAAGGCCTCATGGAAAATTGAGCCAAATTTATCAGAATAAGAGCTATTCCCCAGTTGACAAATGGTCAAAGGATATGAACAGGCAGTTTTCAGAAAAACAAACCAATACTGTTAATAATCACAAGAAAAAAATCTCTAAATTACTACTGATTAGAGAAATGCACATTAAAATAGCTCTGAGATATCACCTCACACCTATCAGATTTGTTAACATGACACAAAAGGAAAATTACAAATGCTGAAGGGGATGTGGGAAAATTGGGATACATGCACTGTTGGTAGAGTTGTGGAGTGATTCAACCATTCTGAAGAACAATTTGGAACAATACCCAAAGGGCAATAAAATGGTGCATACCCTTTGACCTAGCAATGCCACTACTAGGTTTGTATCCCAAAGAAACAAAAGAAAAGGGAAAAGGACCCATATGTACAAAAGTATTTATAGCAGCTTTTTTTGTGGTAAAAAATTGGAAATTGTAGGGATGCCCATCAATTGGCAAATGGCTGAACATGTGGTATATGAATGTCATGGAATACTACTGTGCTATAAGAAATGAAGAGCAGGCAGATTTCAGAAAAACCTGGAAAGACTTAGATGAATTGATGCTGAATGAAGTGAACACAACCAGGAGAACACTATACGTAATAACAGCAACATAGTTTGATGACTTTGATAGACTCATCTCTTCTCAGCAATACGATGACGGAAGACAATTCCAAAAGATTCAAGATGGAAAATGCTATCCACATCCACAGAAAGCACTATGGAGCCTGAATGCAGATAGAAGCATACTATTTTCTCTTTGGTTGTTGTGTTTTTTTCCTCATGGTTTTTCCCTTTTGTTCTGATTCTTCTTTCACAACATGACTAATATGGAAATGTGTTTAATGTGATTGTACATGTATAGCCTATATCAGATTGCTTGGTGTCTTGGGGGGGAGGGGAGAGAAAGAGAAGGAGAAAAAAATTTGGAACTTAAAATCTTATAAAAGCGAATATTGAAAACTATCTTTACATGTAATTAGAAAAAAACAAAATACTATTAAGTGGGGGAAATTTTTTTTTTTTTAAAAGAAATGATGAGGAGGATGGTGTGAGAAAAACCGGGGAAGGCTTATATGAATGGATGCAAAGTGAAGGGAATAGAACCAGAGGAACAATGTACATAATAATAGCAATATCGTAAAGAAGAGTAACTATGAAAGACTTAGCTATTCTGATCAAGACAATAATCCAAGGCAATTCCAAAGGACACACAATGAAAAATGCGATCCATTTTCAGAGAGTTGGTGAATTCTGAATGCAAACTGAAGCATACTTTGTTCACTTTAATTTTCTTGGGTATTTTTTGTCAGTTTTTTTCACAACATAGCTAATATGGAAATATGTTTTTCATGACTTTACATATAGAATCTATATTAAATTGCTCAAAGAGAGAAAGAATTGGAACTCAAAATTTTTTAAATGATTGTTTAAAATTTTTACACGTAACTAGGAAATATTTAATGAAATAAATAAAAGTATGTTTTAAAAATAAAGCAAAAGAAAGTTGTTTGACAGAAATTCTTCAAATAAGCATCTTATACCATACACTACAATAAATTCAAAATAAATAGTCCTCTAAAATATAAAAGTTTTCATAATTTCTAAAAATATTAAAGAAGAATGAGAGAAATTACCCTTTATAACTAGAACTAGGGGGAGAATTTTTAACTAAGAAAGAAACAGAAATCAGAAAAGACAAAATATGCAATCATATTACACAAAAAATGTAAATCTCATACACAAAATCAATGAAGATAGAAAAAGAGAAACTGTAGAGTGGGAAAATTATTTGCATCAAATATTTAGGATTAGATTATTTAGTTTCCAATTGATTGTTGGTTTATCTTTTCATGGCCTTTTATTACATATAATTTTTATTGCATTATGATCTGAGAAGGATGCATTGATTATCTCTGCCTTTCTGCACTGGATTGTAAGGTTTTTATGTCCTAGTACATGGTCAATTTTTCTAAATGTGCCATGTACTGCTGAGAAAAAGGTATATTCCTGTCTATTCACATTCAATTTTCTCCAGAGACCTATCATATCTACCTTATCCAGAGTTTTATTTATCTCCTTAACCTTTCTTGTTTATTTTGAAGTTAGATTTATTGAGTTCAGAGAGGGGGAGGTTGAGATCCCCCACTAGTATAGTTTTACTGTCAATTTCTTCCTTCAACTCCCCCAACCTCTCCTCTAAGAATCTGGATGCTTTACCACTTGGAACATACATGTTTAGTAATGATACTGTTTCATTGTCTATGGTGCCTTTTAGCAGGATTTAGTTTCCATCCTTATCTCTTTTGATTAGATCTATTTCTGCTTTTGCTTTGTCTGAGATTAGGATTGCTACTCCTGCTTTTCTTACATCAGCTGAAGCACAATATATTCTGCTCCAACCTTTGACATTTATCCTGTGTGTATCCCCCCCATTTCAAATGTGTTTCTTATAAACAACATATTGTTGGATTATAGCTTTTAATCCATTCTGCTATCCATCTCCCTTTTATGGGAGAGTTCATTCCATTCACATTCACAGTTATAATTACAATCTATGTATTTCCCTCCATCCTCTTTCCCACCGTTTGTGCTTTTAGCTCTCCCTTCCTCTCCTCAATAGTATTCACTTTTCACCACCTCCTTCTGCAGCCTTCCCTTCCTTCTGTTAGCCCCCCTCCCTTTTACTCCCCTTTACCCTTATTGCTTCTTCCCTCCCTTTTAGCTTCCTTCCCCTTTCTTCTCCATGCCCCTCCTACTGCCTATAGAGCTAGTTAGGAGTATATACTTAATTTTATTGTTCCCTCCTTGAACCAAATCAGATGAGAGTACCTCTCAAACAATGCTCATCTCCCTCCCCTCTTTCCCTCTGCTGAAATTTGTACTTCTTCCTGTGATGTAATTTGCCATTTTCTGCTCCCTCCTTTTCATACCTCCTGTTACAATCCCTTTGCATACTCAAATCATATTTTTAACATGACATCATTTACTTTATACCCATTCCCTCTATGTATATCCCTTTTATATTTCATAATAGATGCACAATTCTCAAGATTAACAGGTATCATCTTCCCTTATCGGGAGGTAAATAGTTTGCCCAAATTGAGTAACAAATTCCCTCCCGCCCCGTTTACCTTTTTATGATTCTCTTGAGACTTGCATTTGAAAATCAAATTGTCTATTAAGTTCTAGAGTTTTTGTCAGGAAGGTCTGGAAATCCCTTACTTCGTTGAATGACCTTCTCCTTGCCTGAAATGTTATGCTGAACTCTGCTGGGTAGTTGATCCTTGGTTGTAGTGCCAACTCCTTTGCCTTAAGGAATACTGGATTCCAATTCCTTTGATCTTTTAATGTAGAAACTGCAAGGTCCTGTGTGATCCTGACTGTAGCTCCTTGATATTTGAATTGTTTCTTTCTGGCTGTCTGTAGTATTTTCTCCTTCACTTGATAGTTCTGGAATTTGGTAACGATATTTCTTGGGGTTTTGAGTTTGGGATCCCTTTCAGGAGGTGAACAGTGGATTCTTTTGATGATGATTTTGCCCTTTGAATCTAGCACTTCTGGGCAGTTTTCCTTGATGATTTCCTGGAAGATATTGTCTAGACTCTTTTATTCATCATGGCTTTCTGGCAGGCCAATAATTCTTAAATTTTCTCTCCTAGATCTATTTTCCAGGTCAGTTGTTTTTCCATTTAGATATTTTATGTTTTCTTCTACCTTTTCATTCTGTAGATTTTGTTTGACTGATTCTTGCTGTCTCATTGAGTCATTAGTTTCTATTTGTCCAATTCTAATCTTTATCAAATTGTTTTCTTCAGTTAATTTTTGCATCTCCCTTTCCATCTGTCCAATTTTTCCTTTAAAGGAGTTATTTTATCCAATTAATTTTTGTACTCCCTTTTCCATTTGTTCAATTTTCCTTTTCAAAGAGATGTTCTCATCAGTGACTTCTTTTTTTATATAATTTTAAAATCTTTGGCCAGTTTTTCTTCTCTTTCCTTCTTCAGCTGTTCCAGGAGAGTTGTTTGTGCATGTGGGCAGCTCATAGTCCCTTCTGAAGTTTCAGATGGAAGTACAGTCTCAGTACTGACCTCTTTGGTATTTGTGTTTTAGTCCTTATCCCCATAGAAAGATTCTATGGTTTTTTTGCGCTTATTTTGCTTTTTTTTATTCATGATGTTGATTGTGTGTTGTGGCTTCTGGTTCCTTCAATTAGAAGCTGCAGAACTTGGTGTTGAGCCAACTTGTGTCTTGCATCAAATATTTAAATGGATCTGTGATCTCATCAGTTGAAAAGTTCCCTCTAACCTCTTAGATACTTGAAGAATATGATGCTCAACACCAAGAGTAAGTTGCATCAGAATACCAGATAATATAGATCAGGAATAAATAGCCCCCACCACCAGATATGTACAAAGTCTACAATTGAAAAAAAAAGTCCTAGTTCAGGAATTATGCTTAAAAATAAGTCAACGAAAGAAGGCACCAGATCTAAGAATGCCCAGGACACAAACACAAAAGAAAAACATATCTTTATAACATCTACAAACAAAGCTTAAAATATATTCCTAGTGTCTGAAAACCTATTTTCCTAATCAAGGTCAGAAAAATGACTCACTGGGACTTTTTTTTGTCTTTCCCAATCACAATTCAGTCTGGGGCATTTTCTTTGTGGAGGAGATATGGTGAAGAACTAGGCTGTGCTTCTTTCTCTTATTCCAACATCTTGACTCTGCCCATCTCTCAAGTCTACTGTAAATCATGACTATTTGTGATGTGCCTTCCTGCTTCCATCTGCTAATTTCATAAAGCAAAGATTTTATAAAGATGTGAAAGTAGGCATATGGATCTGTAGTTATGGTAGTTACTCTATAGCTTTTAAAAATATACAGGATTTCCGCTGATTTTCTTCCTAACCATTCATTATCCTCTCCTCTTTCAGATATCCTGGAAATTGATTCTTTGATGCTTTCAAAATCATGTCTTCCACAGCACAGAGTTCTTCTCTGTGTTCTTAGTCTATTCCAACTTTTCTTCCTATTTTTATCCCTACTGATACCATTTTCACTTTGTCATATACCAAACTAGAAACTAACATGTTAAATACCATTCTTTTGTCATTGATGAAAAAACAGTTTATTAAAGAATGAGAAGAGAGGGAAAGAAAGGGAACAAGCATTTAAGTACCTACTACATACCAGGAACTGTGCTACCTTCTGTGTGAATATTATCTTATTTGATCTTGACAATACTGTGGGATGGTGCTATTATTGATCCCTGTTTTATGGCTGAAGAAACTGAGGCAGACAGTGGTTCAGTGACTTGCTCAGGGTCACACAGCTAGTAGGTGTCTGAAGCTGAATTTGAACTCAGATCTTCTTGACTTGTGGCTCAGAGCTCTATTAACTCTACCATCGCCATATTATTGACAAATGTGTTCCATCTTTCCTCTGCTGTTCTCCTTCTAGATACAGCTACATATTATTGGTATCAATCAACAAGCATTTATTCAGCAACTACTATGTGTCAGGCACTGATGTAAGCACTGGGGCTACTTGCCTTCAAGGAGTTTACACTCTGTAGAGGGAGACAGCATTTAAACATACAAGTGTATAAAAAATTTATACAAAGCAAATGCAAAGTAATTTTGGGGAGGAGGACACTAGGACGATGAGGATCAGAAAAGACATTCAAGTAGAAGGTGCTACTGAAGCAGACTAATCTTGAGAAAACAACAGATTCTAAGAGGTTGAGATGAGGAGGGTGTGCGTGGCAAGCAGAGGGAACAGGTAGTGCAAAGCTATGGAGAAGAGAAAGTGTTATATATAAGCAAGAGTAAGAAGATAAATTTGTTTTTGTTTGTTTAATTAAATTTTATTTTTTTCAGTTCAACAAACTTTATCTTCTCTTTCTCCTACCTCTCCTCTCACACACATATACACACAAAACTAAAAATTAAAAAAAAAGGCTTTGCAAAAATGTGTAGTCAAGTAAAATAAATTTCCATATTTGTTATAACCAAAAAAAGAATACACCTCAGTCTGCACTCTGAGGATTTTAGCTCGATCAGGAGGTAGGTAGCATATTATATCACAAGTCTCTGGAATGGTAGTTGGTCGCTATATTGATCAGAGTTCTTAAGTCTTTCAAAGTTGTTTATTTTTACAATATAGTTGTTACTGTATAAATTATTCTCCTGGTTCTGCTCATTTTACTCCACAGCAATTCATACAAGCCTTCCCAGGCTTCTCCGAAAGCACTCCCTTTATCATTCCTTACGACACATTCATATACCATTACTTGTTCAGCCATTCCCCAATTTACAGGCACCCTCTCAATTTCCACCTCTTTTCCACCAGAAAAAAAAGTCACAATAAGCATTTCTGTATATTTGGATCCTTTTCTCTTTCTTTGATTTCTTTGGAGTAAGAAGTCAATTTAAACGGACTTCAGAGTACATGAAAGGGTATTATGTAATGTATGAAAGAGTGGTTGGAATGGCAGGTTGGAGCCAGGCTGAAAAGGCCATTAAATGCCAAAGAGAATAATTTATATTTTATCCTAAAGAGAAAAATCCATTGGAATTTATTGACTAGGGGAATGACATAGTCAGATTTGTGTTTTTGGAAATGGAGATAATAAGCCTGTTACGTAGAAAAAGGAAAGGTTAACAGATGAAAAGTCCAACTATTGTGCCCTACTGGTAATAGCACTCATGTGCTCTACTGGTACTCAAATAAGATGAAGAGATCTTGGGGAAGGGCTCAGCACATAAGGTGAACCTCCTGTGGAAGATTTATAGGAGGACTTGGACAAAAGTTGTATAAAAGAAAACATGTAACCTGTACTGCTTGAAAGAGTATCTAAAATCCCTCAGCAAGCATTTATTCAGTGCTTAGTATGAGATCACAAATGCACCACAGGCAAATTAACAGTTTTTTTAAAACTATAAAGCATATAGAAAAATTAACAATTCCTAAATGAGCAGATTGTATTTAGAGACCTGAGTTACATGGCTTCATAAATAGTTCATAAAAATCTGATCTGTTTGACAAAACTGTTGAAAATGATTGCACATTCACACATTACTTTTCATATATGTTACTAAAAGTTTGAGTGACGAGGTTTGACACCAATGAGAAACAGAAAGAACTAACTCCACAACAAAATAATCTTTTATTTTGGACTGTCCCCATAACCAATGCTAATAAAGGCTACGTTGCTGCTAACATGAGAGATCATGAAAATCATTCAAACAAGGAAAAGAGAAGACAAAAATGTATATTAAAGCAAACTTCTTGTACCAACATACTTCTTTTATATACTTAAGAAATTATATACTTAAGAAACACAAACATTATTAAGTACCTACTACGTGAAAGGCATTGTGTTAGGCTCTTGGGATATAAAAACAAAAATTTAAAATTACAACATGTATCTAGAAAGTTACAATTTGCAATTAAGATATTATCAATAACCTTGAAGAAGATAGCTGAAGGGTTGGAAGTGAAACAGACACCCTTATTACAAAACTCAAGGCAACAATCAACAGTAATTCCACGTTCTCCACATAGGTTTATTATAAAAATGAATTGTCAAACAACCAAATTACTTTAATTTTACAAAGCAGGTCTCACCCAAAGTAGAAGCTAGTTGAGGCCAGAGACCACATCTGTTTCGTCCTATGCTCTCCCCCTCATTCTCTTTCTGACCAGTTGCACATGTCCATGACAACTTTAGACGACAGGAACCCAGCCTCTGGATTGTCATTACTGGGACACGCATGCATTGTGCACAATGCAGAAACACAAAGTCACTCAAGCATTAGTTGATTAATTGATCCCATCACTTTGTACCAAAAAGATTCTAAATGAACCCAATGGAAACATCCTCAGAATAAAATAAATATAAATAAATAAAATAAAAATATTGTGTTTCAAGTATGAAAATATTATTTACCTGTTTTTCTTCTTGAACGCAGGTAACCTTTTCACTAACCTTCTTTCTTACTTCAATTTCCTTTAAAATGTAAATGAGTCCAAAGGTTATCAATTAAAGGCACATAATAAAGAAAAAAACTCCTTTTATTTAACATATTTTTCAAAATAGGGGCTTTCATTATTTCAATCTAAAATTCAACACCATCTACTGTCACTTGATTTACTGGCTGCTCAGTAAATCTGGTGAAACTTACACATTAAGCACCCCATGTTATACCACTTACCCATAATTTTTCTTTCCCTGGGGCATTGACTCCAGTGAAATTCAGAAGACTGCCTGCTATATAGCCTGGTAAAAATGGCAATTGATAATGAAAGTTTGAAGGGCCTCCTAAACCTAAAAGCAACTCTGGACCACTGAAACATCTGAGATTGTGAGCCTGTAGGTGGCTTCTACGTTGTTTATATGACCAAATTTTGGTTCTCAAAGTGTTGTCCAAGGACCCAAGGGCCTCCCAAGACCCCTTAATGGGGCCTAAAAGATCAAAAGCTATTTTCATAATAATGCTAAGACATTTTGGGTTCTAATGTAGTGAATATTAATAATTATAATCCATATAAACAAAAGCTCTTTGGTGGGGAGCAGTGGTCTTCAATAATTTTAAGAGCGATCTTAACACCAAATCTTCTGATCTAGAGAGTACTTTTTAACTAAAAAAATAAGATATTTGAGAGACCTAGTAAAATAGAACCAAATTATTTTAGCTATAATTATTTCTATATACATAATGATTTCATGCTCTAAAGAAATGATTTTGTTTTATTATCATAAATATAAGCTATTATAAAACTTTTTAAAAGCAGCCAAGGAATATCAGTCAAATGAACACTTTTTTGTTTAAATACCATTCGGAGTTTTTCTTGTAATTCTTGAAACTGCTGTTCTTTTATTATAAGATTGAGGTGTTCTCCTTCTGCCCTGGACTGGCATGTGCTCTTGGACTTTATCAGATCTGTACTTACTTTCTTCAGTTCCTTCACAAAGGAAAGCAATATTAGACAGTGTATTCAGTACAATGATCACATCTCAGTACTTCTTGTTGATAGTCCCTAAATCCATCTAAAGTAAGAATTTGTTGTCTTTCACATGCGAAGATAATGTTCCACCCCCAACATGGCACTGCACTTGGAGTTGTCTTCCTAATATTTAGTATTGGTCTATCCACACTCTCTCCCTCATTCTCTTTTTGACCAATTGCATTTGTCTATCACAACTTTAGAGGGTAGGAATCCAACCTCTGGCTATGGTGCTAGGCACCATAAAAAGCTTTATTGGGACATACAGGTCTCAGGAACACAACTGACCAGCCAACTCAAGGTAGCATATTGTAGATAAAGAAGGACATTTGTGAAATTCCTTAGCCATTCCTCCCACATTTCCTTTCCCCCAAGGTTCTGCAGATCTCTAGGATACCAAAAATATTTTTTTTACTGTCTTTTTTTTATACAAAAATATTTTTATAAATTGTTATGATGTTGATTACATTGCAATACCATTTTGTCTCTAAGTGAATCAAGTTTCTGAGTCCACCAAAGGCAATTCATTAATAATAGTAACATCTGGCATTTATATGGTGCCTACTCTGTGCCAAGCACTGTGCTAAGCACTTTTTCATCTGATCCTCACAAACACCTGGAGGGGTAGATATGCAGAGGTTAAGTAACTTGCTCAAGGCCATGTAACTAGTAAGTGCCTAGGGCTAGATCTGAGCAAGGTAAGAGCACTTTAAAGAAGCTCAGAATTTTAAGATAAAGTAGTCTAACCCAAAAGGATGTGTCATCTTTGACTCCTTTCTCTCCCTACTGAGTTCAATAGTTGCCAAGCTTTACTGATTTTACCTCTAAAATATCTGTTGCCCAACTCCCTCCTTTCCCATTCTTACACTGCTCTAGTTCAGACCCTTATTCCCTCTCACCTGGACTCCTGCAATAACTTCCTGAGTCTATTTTTCTCCCTGCTCCAATCCACCTTACACATTTCTGTCAGATTAAGCCTCTTAATATGATTTTATTCTTAACCTCTGATGTATTTATCATACTCTATTTGATGTTATAATTATTTCTGTATATACTGGAGTCAGAAAACCTGGGATCAAGTCTTTACTTCACCACTTACCAGCTGTGTGACCCTGGGCAAATCAATCATCCTTGAACCTTAATTCCTGGATGATTTCATCATTTTCAAGATGATAGGAGAAAATCAAGTGAAAAGATTAATGAGAGTATTAAGTCAGCTGGAAGAAATTCAGCCAAAGCTGTTAACTGACCACTGCAAGCTTTAGTAAAGGGCCCCTGCAAAGAATGCGGGACATATCTTGTCTCATGAAGGAATGGGTATGGACCCTCAGATTCTGTTTGGCTTTTACAGTTTTTCACAACCTGACCCTTTCCTGCATCTCCAGTCTTCTTCTATTTCTTCCTCTCTAGACATACTCCATCAACACTGTACATCTTGGTATTCCTCATCCCAACACTCCACCTCCCAAAGTCAGGCCTTTGCCTTGGCTGTGCCACATGCCTA
Source organism: Bettongia penicillata ogilbyi (assembly GCA_023548195.1). NCBI lineage: Eukaryota > Metazoa > Chordata > Mammalia > Diprotodontia > Potoroidae > Bettongia > Bettongia penicillata. The sequence continues at coordinate 570,951 of JAJHZJ010000721.1, forward strand.
GGGTGTTCTCCCTACTGGCTTCCTGTGATACTTACCTCAGATTCTACTTTCTGCCAGAGGCCTTTCCAGATAGCCTCCTTCTGGAGGCAATGTGTATGCAAAATTTTTGTACATTGTCTCTTCAAATTAGAATGTGAGCTCCTTAAAGGCAGGGACTGGTTCATCATTCTTTGTATCTCCAGCACTTTCCGTAGCACAAAGCACATAATAAGCACTTAATAAATGCCTGCTGACTGACTGACCCAGAGAAGACAGAAGAGCTCGCCAGTAGGCCAAATGCATGTAACCCAACATAACTAAGGAATTTTCTGGAATTTAGTGACTATTATCAACAGTTTCTAAGGAATTATGCTATCGTCACTAAGTCAATCATGATTACAGTTTGAGAAGAACCAAAAACAGATGGATAAGAAAGTTCAATCTGGCCCAATCCTTGATACTTTTTGGATATTTCTGAAGCAAAAAGTGTGAAGAGGTTTTTAAAGACTTAATCAACTGGCCCCTACATGTATCAGTGATGGCTTAGGCAGATTCAGACAAACCACTGCTAGGAAGGAATGGGAAGAGTCAATTTTAATTTTGTTATATTTATTTTAATTTTATTTGTTACTTCTCTTTCCTTCCATTTCTCCCTCCATCAACTGAAAATGCAAGAACTATGATACCCATTATACATATGAAGTTATACAAAACGTTTCTGTATTAGTTATGTTCTGGGAGGGGAGTGGGGCAAGAAAAAATAAAGGGGAAAAATATGCTCCAATCTGCAATATGAGTCTACCAGTTCTCTCTCGGGAGATGGGTAGTATTTACACCATGAGTCCTCCAGAGTTATGGTAGCTCACTGTACTGATCCCAGGAGCTAAATTTTTCACAGCTGGTTACCTTCACAAATGGCTATTACTATGTAGCATGGAAGGAGACTTACACCAAAAAAAACGATCATCACCAGAAACTTGGTACATTTACCAGCATAGGACTCATTAACAATACGACTCATTATCTCATGCAAAAAAGTTCTTAGTTTTGTTCCCCCAAAATTCAAAGATTATAGGTCTGCAGATCATTTTTAAAAAGAGCGGATAGCAAAACACTGATAAGTATTTTTTTACCAGTGCTAAGTTGAAAGGTGCCTTTCAGAGATGGTCAATGGCACCAGTAACCTAAGTTCAGCATGCAGTAGAGCAAAATGTTAGTAGCACCAATAGGTAACATTTAGCATCGCATAATGAGATGACAGAATTCTCTGTTGCACAGCTTAACTGCCCTACTTATTAAGTATCTACTATGGGCCAGGCATTGTGCTAGGCCCTGAGGATACAAGTCCAAACATACATGATGATTTTCAAAGCCTCACTAAAGAGAGAACATGGATTAGAATGAAATAAATTTTACTGGCACAAAATGGCAACAGAGTCCTAAAAGAAGTATGAGACATTTTCAAAGCAAAAGGCTACTTAACTCATGCTGCATACTTAGGAAGTTAAATCAACATACTTTTTGGAGTGCTATGCATATTTTTAAAAAATTCTCTTAAAAGAGATAAGAAAAATTAAGCACTAGCCTAGTATTGCAATTACCTGCAAAGATGGTGGAGTGGGAAGAAGCAGTAAAGCATAACTCTCCTCGCAGCTACTCCAACAAAGATCTTTTTTTAAATAATATTTTCCCAATTACATATAAAGATAATTTTTAAGATTCACTTTTTTAAAATTTTGAGTTCTAAATTCTCTCTCTTCCTCCCTTCCCTACTCCCAGAAACAGTAAGCAATTTGATACAGGTTATATATGTATATTCATGCAAAACATTCCAATAAAGAACTAAGGAAAGTGCCAAAATAAACAGTAATCAGGAAATCTAAAGATAACATATGAGGGATCATTTTTCTCTAGTCAGAGATCATGAATTCAACCCACAGAATGCTGATAAAGACAGGACTTGTGGAACAGAGGTAGGACTGGAGTTCTATCACTCTGACCTCAAAGAAGATATCCAAAGTCAGTTTTCCAGGTTTAGAACAAGTTAGCCAGCAACCCTATTTTTCTGACCCTACAGGGACTTCTAGTTAGCTAACAGTGATTGAGGCCAGCAACTGTCTACTGGAGTTCTAATCCAGGGGCAAGTATATAGCTATGTTGGTTAGACTCAAACTAGGGTCTAGACTAGAGACTAGGAAATCCAGATGGTGATGAAAGACTACATCCTAGGTCAGACCACTTAGGGCCTTCTAAAAGTTTGAATCTGCCTGGCCTGAGATGCCCCATGATCTTTCAAGAACATGGCACTAAACAATAGGAGAAGAAAGTGTTAGAAAATACAGATCAGGAACATACTTAACTATAATAGTCTCCCCAAAAATTTCCAGAGCCTGCATCTAACACAAAATCCTAATCTCAGATGTAAGGCTGGAAGAATCAAAAAACAAACAAAGAAGATTCCCATGATATTTTGGTTCTAGGGATGCCTATGGCACAAATCCAGAAAAGAATAATTACAAAACACCTACAAACAAAGCTTTACCAAAACAAGTTCTTAAAAGAGTTAAAAATTATTGTATAGGTAAAATGAGAGGAACAGGAAATACGTGGAAGAAATAAGAGCTTTGGAGGAAAAACCTAGAAGGAGAATGAATGATTTAGCATAAAAGGTACAAAACCTTACCCAAGAGACAGACCAAAATTTTAAAAATTAGCTTGGATATCATATTTCAAGAAATAATGTAAGAAAATCACCCAGAACTGTTAGAACCAGAGGGCAAAGTGAAAATAGAAAGAAAAAAAAAAACTACCAGTTACCTACTGCAAGAAATCCCAAAATAAAACATCACAGCTAAAATTTAGAACTTTTAAGCCAAAGAAGAAATAGTGCAAAAAGTCAGAAAGAAAGAATTCAATTACAAAATGAATACAGTTAGGGATCACATAAAATTTAGCAGTGAACAAAGGGAAGAGCAAAGAACATGGAATACAGTACTCCAAAAGACAAAATTATAGGCTTACAATCAAGAATAATTTTTCCAGCAAAACTGAGTATAATCCTACAGGGGAAAAAAATAGACCTTTAATGAAACAGAAGACTTATAAGCATTCCTGATGAAAAGATCAGGGCTGAGGAGAAATTCTGAAATACAAATACTAGAATCAAGAGAAATATCAAAAGGTAAATATAAGTAAGCAATCAGAATGAACTGAAAAAGGATGAATCTTTTACATTCTAATGAGAAAAATTATCTAAGTGCCAATTGAGAACAAGAGTCCCTAATGTCATCAAGGGTAATAAAGGGAACTAAATAATACATAAGACCTGGGAGTGGTTTTGTGATGATATTAAATTAATGATATTGAAAGAATTCAAAGAATAAATGAAAGTGAAGGTTACAGTAAGTAAGCAAGGAGGAAGAGGATAGAAGGGTGAGGAAACTTATTATCTCAAATCTGTGCAAATAAAAATCTATATAAATGAGGAAGGAGTAGGAAAAATCAGGCATCAATTGGACATCGCTTTCATCTTCCTCTGATTTGGTCAAAGGAGGACAGAACACATACACACACACACACACACACACACACACACACACACTTTGATGTAGAAATGCAAATCAACAAGGAAACAGGAAGGAATGGGAGAGGCGGAAATAAGAAGGAAGCAGATTCAACAAGGCATTAGTCAAAAGTAAAACAAACTCTAAGTTCAGAGTAGGGACCGTGAAAAGCAGCTTAAAAAGTAACAGAATGAGGGTAAGAATCTATCACTGGAATTTGGGAGAGGTAAAGAGAAACAGTCAGAGGAATGGAAGCTGATTGCACAAAACATGAATGCTGAGCACATTCCTCTCTTGACTCTTATCTGAAAGATATTATGGAGAGAAAAGAGAGGGAAAAGTAAAAGAGAACAGTGTAGAGAAAAACACACAATTAATTATCATAATTGTAAATGTAAATGGGATGAACTCATACATGAAATGGAAGAGGATAAAGGCATGGATTAGAAAAGAGAATTCAACAATTATATTGTTTACACAAAACAGAAGAAAAATATAAAGATGTACATAGAGTTAAAATAAGGAGATGGAACAAAATCTATTATCATTTAGGTGAACCCCCCAAAAGCAAAAAAAAAAAAAAAAACAGAAGTAATAATAATAATCTTAGGCAAAATAGTAGTGAAAATAGACTAAAAGAATAATAGGGAAACTACATTATGCTTAAAGGCATCATAGACAATGAATTAATGTCAATATTTAAGATGTATGTACCAAAGAAATATGTACAAATATTTAATAGGAAAGTTAAACAAGTTACAGAGAGAAATAGATAATCAAAATAAAATGGTTGGGGACACAAACTCAACAACAAAAATAAGAAAGAAATTAAGAACCTGAACAGACCTTTAGAAATGTTAGTAAGGATAGATTTCTGGCAATTATTGCAAGGAAATAAAAAGGAATATGCCTATTTCTCAGCTGTGCATGACATCATTAAATATTAACCCTGATTTAATGCATAAAAACTTCACAAACAAATGCAGAAAACCATAAATATCTAATACATTCTTTACTGACCATGGTGCAACAATAACAATAAAAATTCAACAAAAAGCCAATGAAAACAGTATTAAAATTTGATTAGAGCCTAAATAATTTAATCCTAAAGAACTGGTGTGTCAAGAACAAATCACAGAAATAATAAATGATTTCATTAAAGTTAATGATAACAATAAGGTGACATGTCAAAAGTTTGGGATGCAACCAAAGAAATCCTTCACAGAAAGTTTGTATTTCTAAACAGTTTCTGCAAACAGATCAATGAATTGGGCGGAAAAAAAGAAAACCCTAGAAAACTAACAAATTTTAATACCTCAATTAAACAAAACCAAAATTCTGAAAATTAAAGAAAAGAATAACAGAGTAAAAAGATCACTGAATCACTAAATAAATCTATGAGTTGCTAAAAAAAAAAAAAAAAAACCCCAACAGTGTTAACTAATTTGATTTTTTAAAAGGAACATCACATCACCAGTATCAAAAACTTTAAAAAGGAGAATTCACAAAATTGGAAAAAGAAATTATTAGAAACTATTTTACCTGACTATATTCCAAAAACAACAATACATAAAATAGAAGTATGAATATTCACAAAAACGTAAAATAACCAGATTAACAGAACAAGAAGTAGAAAATTTAAATAACTCAGTTTCAGGAAAAGAAATTGAACAAGCCATAAATAACTTCCCAAGGTAAAAAAGCCCTGGGACCAAATAGATTTATAAGCACATCTACCAAATATTCAAAGAATAATTAATTCCAATATTACACAATGTTTGAAAAACAGGAAAAGGAAGGATCTTACCAAATTCTTTTTATGATGTAAATATGGTTTTAATACCTAAACCATGAAGAGTCCAAATGGAAAAAGAAAACTATAAGTCAATATTATTTAATTAACTTAGATGCAAAAAAATTTAAATAAGATAATAGCAAAGAAGCTACAGCAATACCACAAAAAAAAACAACACTAAAGCCAAATTGGATTTATGCCATAAATACAAGATTGTCTGAATATAGAAAAACATAAACATAACAGATCATGCCAATTATAAGAAAAAATCTTACAATTGTACTGATTGATGCAGAAAAAGTTTTTGACAAAAATATAATACCTATGAATGTTTAAAAAACAACCTTAGAAAACCATAAGAATAAAAGGACCTTTTTAAAAAATAGGGTAAGCTGTAGCTATCTAATGCAAAGAGCCAGCATTACATCTCATGCAAATAAAAGTAGAAGCTTTTTCTAGAGGATCATGAGTCAAGCAAGAATGCCTATTGTAACCCCTACTATCTGACTATATCAGATAGTATACTGATATATCCTGATATAGTGTACTGGAAATGCCAACTACAGCAAGATTAAAAAAAAAGAAATTAAAGAAATAGATACAGTCAAAGGGAAAACAAAGCTATTACTTTTTACAGATGATTTGATAGTTTACTTAAGAAACCCTAGAGTCAAGTGAAAAACTAATTAAAACAATTACCTTCACAGTTGCAGGATATAAAATAAATCTACATAAGTTATCAGATGTATTTCTATATGTTACCAACAAAACCTACTAGGAAGAACTGGGAAGAAAAACTCCATTTAAAATAACCACTAAATGTATAAAATGCTTGAGAGTCTAACTACCAAGATACAGAAACTTTTATGAAGACAATCATAAAACACTCTTTATGAAAATAAAGAAAAATCTAAAGGAATATAATTACATATGAATAAGCAGAGCCAATGTAATAAAAATGACATAACTACCTAAATTAATATATTTATTCAATGACATACCAATTAAATTACCAAAGTATTGATTCACAGAGCAAAATTTTTTAACAAAATTTTTTAAAATTTTATTTTATTTTTTTAACGTTCCACAATCACTACCATAAACTTTAGATTTTAACTGTCCCACACCTACTCCTCACCACCCCCTCCCTCCCCAGGACGGCATATATAGGATCTACATATACTTTCCTATTGAGCACATCTTCACTATAGTCATGCCATGTAGACGAACTAAAATAAATGGAAGAAATCATGTGACAAACCAAAACATAAAACGCACACGCACACGCACACACACAGACACACGCACACACAGACACACACATCACACACACAGACACACAGACACAGACACACACATCACACACACAGACACACAGACACGATCTGCTACACTCTGCAGATGACTTCCCTTTGCCTTAGAGAACCACTGGGAGTTGTGCTTGTTGTTGTTGAAGTTCTTGCGTTATTGCGAAGTTCCCAGTCTACCAGAAAAAACCCTCTCACACTGTGGTCGTTGCTGTGCACAAGGTTCTCTTGGTCCTGCTCCTTTTGCTCAGCATCAGATCATATAGGTCCTTCCAGGCCTCCCTGAAGTCTTCTTGTTCATCATTTCTTATGCACAATAGTATTCTATTGCATTCATAAACCATAATTTATTCAGCCATTCCCCAATGGATGGGCATTGCCTTGGCTTCCAGTTTTTTGGCAACTACAAAGAGTGCTGCTATAAATATTTTTGTACATGTGGGACCCCTTCCCATTTTTATGATCTCTTGGGGATACAGCCTAGAAGTGATATTGCTGGGTCAAAGGGTATGCACATTTTTGTAGCCCTTTGGAACAAAATTTTTTTAAACAAAATTCAGCTAGAAGATCCAAAGGTCAAATACCTCAATGGAAATGATGAAAAAATAAGTGAGAGGGAAGAGGATCTAGCAGTATCAGATCTCAAACTACAGGACGAAGCAGTAATCATCAAAATGATTTGGTGATTTGATGCGGATTAAAAAATAGAAAGGTAGATCAAGTGGAACATATTAAGAATATGATATATAAAAGTAAAAGAACTCAGTAACAATATTTAGACCAGCACTTCACACCATGTATCAGAATTAGTTTCAAATGGATACATGTTTTAAATATAAAAGGTCACATCATAAACAAGTTAGAAAAACAAGGAAGAAATTCCCATTTATACCTGTGGACAGAGGAAGAGTTCATGACAAATAACAAATAAAAAATATTAGATAAGATTATATAGACAATTTTGATTATGTTAAATTGAATTTTTTGTATAAACAAAACCAATGCTGATACCTGGGGTGGTGGGGAGAGGGTTCCTTCCTTTGATGAAATTCTCATATTCAGGATATAAAAGAATTGTTTCAAATTTATAAAAATAAAAGGTCCTGTTGATAAATGGTCAAAGAATACCTGGATCATATGTACATAAAAGGAAGAAAATTGGAAAAATAGGATGGGGCCAGGCTATGGGAACCTTTAAATGCCAAATAAAGGAATTTTCATTTTGACCTAGATATAATAAAAAGCCACTTCAGTTTACTAAGTGAGGGGGAGGGAGAGTAACACAACCATTCCTAAACTTTAGGAAAATCACTTTGGCTATATGTTAGATAAACTGGAATAGAGAGAGACTTGAAGCAGGGAGACCAGTTAGCAGGTTATTACAATAGTCTAGGCAAATGGTACTAAAACTATAATGATGGTTATATAAATAGAGAAATAGGGATGCATGTTAGAAACATTGTGGAGGGAGAAATGGAAATATCTGGCAACTGCTTTTCTTTACAGATGAGAGTAAAGATTCAGGGACGACATCAAAGATGTGAACCTGAGTGACTAGGAAGATGGTGGTGCCCTGGATGGAAACAGACAAATTTAGAAGACAGATGGACAGGTGAGTTTAACAGCAAAGACAATAAGTTCAGTTCTGAAGTTATTGAGTGTGGGATGTCTCCCAGACATCTCATTCAAAATGTTCAAAACGTAGTTGGTAATGTCAAGAGAGAGTACAACTCAATAGCTAGATCTGACGATCATTGCCATAGAAATGATCTTGTAACCCATGAGACCTTATGAGATCACCAAGTGATAGCATGTGGAAAGAAAAGAGAAGACTCACAACGGAGCGATATGGAGCGATAGATAAGAGACCAAGAAGGATCAGTCATACAGACAAGAGTGTCCAAGAGGAGGAAATGATCAACAGATTGAGCAAAGCAGAGAAGTCAAGTAAGATGACTGAAAAGAGGATGATAGTCTATTCTCTTTTGAGTGGCTGTAGACTTCACTGAAGAGGCTCTATAAAATTCTGGGACTTGACTGCTGTTTCCACAAAGGATAAATATCCCAAGCACATACACAGAGAAAATAGTATTTCATTCTGGGAAGAAAACCTAAAAGAGCTAGAGATTAAAGGGACATCAAAGTAAATCAGTTATTTCAGGAAAGAGTTAAGTTTGTTAAGAATATGGAGATTGGGGGGAGAAGCCAAGATGGCAGAGTAGAAAGATTCACGTATGCTAGCTCCAAACCCACTGCCCATAAATTTCCTGTAAGAAAAACTTCCCACAAATTCTGGATCACTGCAAGGCGCACAGAAACACAGTGGAAAAGATCTCCAATCCAGAGAGCCCTGGAGAGCGGTCCCCAGGGGTCCGTCACGCTTCGGACAGCGGAGCCCACCCCAGCACTGCCCTGGCCGTGGCCACAGAGCAGCGGATCCGAGAAGGCTTCAGGGATGGAACCTTCGGTGGCCGGGAAGGTCCCTTCGCCCACAGACGCTGCAGGTCAGTGGGAGAGACGTCTGGGCTGGCCAAGAGGAGAGCGGGGTGTCTCCGTGGCTCAGGCCCCCTCAGGAGGCAGCAGCAGAGGCAGCAGGGGTAGCCCAGGACTCCCCGAGCAGGCAGGCAGAAGTTCAGGTCTCTGCATAAAACCCCTGAGGGAGCTGAGCCTGGAAGGCAGCCCTGCACCAACCCGCTCCATCACTGAAGTTCTCTGCATAAAGCCCCTGAGGGAATTGAGCTTGGGAGGCGGCCCTGCCCCCACCTGAGAACCAGAACTTAAGCTCACATTGGATAGCAGCCGCACCCGCTGCTGAAAGCCCTGACGCTGGGAAGCAGCATTTGAATCTCAGACCCCAAGCACTAGCTGGGCGGATCTAGGCGGGGGTGCAGAGGAATCTCAGAAGTCAAGTAACTGGTTGGGAAAATGCCCAGAAAAAGGAAACAAAATTAGACCATAGAGAGCTACTTCCTTGGGGAAGAGATGTTCCTTCCTCCTTTCATTTCTGATGAGGAAGTACAATGCTTGCCATCAGGGAAAGATGTGAAGGTCAGGGCCTCTCTATCCCAGACATCTGAGATAGATGTCCAGTGGACTCAGGCCATGGAAGAGCTCAAAAAGGATTTTGAAAATCAAGTTAGACAGGTGGAGGAAAAACTGGGAAGAGAAATGAGAGAGATGCAAGAAAAGCATGAAAAACGGGTCAATATCTTGGTTAAGGAGACCCAAAAAAATGCTGAAGAAAATAACACCTTGAAAAATAGGCTCACTCAATTGGCAAAAGAGGTTCAAAAAGCCAATGAGGAGAAGAATGCTTTCAAAAGCAGAATTAGCCAAATGGAAAAAGAGGTTCAAAGGCTCACTGAAGAAAATAGTTCTCTCAAGATTAGAATGGAACAGATGGAGGCTAATGACTTTCTGAGAAACCAAGAAATCATAAAACAAAACCAAAAGAATGAAAAAATGGAAGATAATATGAAATATCTCATTGGAAAAACAACTGACCTGGAAAATAGATCCAGGAGAAACAATTTAAAAATTATGGGACTACCTGAAAGCTATGATCAAAAAAAGAGCCTAGACATCATCTTTCATGAAATTATCAAGGAAAACTGCCCTGAGATTCTAGAACCAGAGGACAAAATAAGTATTGAAAGAATCCGTCAATCACCGTCTGAAAGAGATCCAAAAAGAGAAACTCCTAGGAACATTGTGGCCAAATTGCAGAGTTCCCTGGTCAAGGAGAAAATATTGCAAGCAGCTAGAAAGAAACAATTCCAGTATTATGGAAATACAATCAAGATAACACAAGATCTAGCAGCTTCTACATTAAGGGATCGAAGGGCGTGGAATAGGATATTCCAGAAGTCAAAGGATTTAGGACTCAAACCAAGAATCACCTACCCAGCAAAACTGAGTATAACACTTCAGGGGATAAATATGGTCTTTCAATGAAACAGAGGACTTTCAAGCATTCTTGATGAAAAGACCAGAGCTGAAAAGAAAATTTGACTTTCAGACACAAGAATGAGAAGCATGAAAAAGTAAACAGCAAAGAGAAGTCTTAAGGGACTTACCAGAAGTGAACTGTTTACATTCCTACATGGAAAGACAATATTTGTAACTCTTAAAACTTTTCAGTATCTGGGTAGTTGGTGGGTCCATACACAGATATGTACACACACACACACGTACATGCGCGCACGCACACACACATACACACAAGCACGCACACACAGAGACAGAGAGCACAGAGTGAATTGAATAGGATGGGACCATATCTTAAAAGAAATTAAGGTAAATGGTGAGAGAGAAAGGCAGGGGGAGGAAAGAGGGTGAAATGGAATGGGGTAATTATATGTCATTTAAGAGGCAAGTAGGAGACTTTTTAGTGGAGGGAAAAAGAGGAGAGCTGAGAGAAAAAAAACAATTAGTTTACCCTCATCACATTTGACTAAAGGAAGGAATAAAATGCACACTCATTTTGGTATGAAAACCCATCTTACAGTACAGGAAAGTGGGGAAGAAGGAGATAAGCAAGGGGGGGGATGATGGAAGGGAGGGCAATGGGAGGAGGGAGCAATTTGAAGTCAACACTCTTGGGGAGGGACAGGATCAAAAGACAGAATAGAAACAACGGGGTGCAGGATAGGATGGAGGGAAATAGTCTCACACAACACGACTATTATGGAAGTCATTTGCAAAACTACACAGATATGGCCTATATTGAATTGCCTGCCTTGCTGCCTTCCCAAAGGGAATGGGTGGGGAGGGAGGGATGGGGAGAATTTGGAACTCAAAGTTTTAGGAACAACTGGTTAGTATTGTTGTTGCTACTAGGAAAGAAGACATACAGTTAATGAGGAATAGAAAGTTATCTGGCCCTACAGGAGAAAAGAGAAGATGGAGACAAGAGAAGGGAGGGATGACAGAAGAGAGGGAAGATTGGAGATAGGGAAAATTAGATTGCTTGGTGTACTGGGGTGGGGGGAGGGGATAAATGGGGAGAAAATTTGGAACCCAAAATTTTGTGAAAATGAATGTAAAAAGTTAAATAAATAAATAAATTATTTAAAAAAATTTAAAAAAAGAATATGGAGATTGATTCTACATTAATTCAGAAGGTAGTACTTTCTTAATACTTGTCAGATATCACAACAAAAAATGATATACCTTAGTAATGCCCATACTGTTCTGATACGTTGAAACAAGCTTTGTCTGAGTAAAAAAAGTGACTTATTTAGTGGTAGCTTTATATGTGGCTTTTCTTAAAAATACTCATGAGGTGCAAGACTACTTAACTTTATACAAAAGTCAAGTAATTCCCCCAAAATTTCATGTAGAAATTTTGTATTGGAACAGTATTGGAGTAGGAGCTTGTGAGTGGGACTTTGATGAGAAGAGCTTTCTCAAAAAATTACATTGTTATTTTACTTGTTTTGGATCTCCTAAAGTGAAGATCCAAATGAGGGACTTGAAACTGCAACATATCACCATCTTTAAGCTAACTTCCAGGCCTAATTTACGTAAAGCAGCATGAGGCACTGGCAATAAAAAAAGAGATTACAACCCAGAAATCTGATGAAGCTCTGGACTTGCACAATGACCTTCAATATTCTGAGAAATTTAACCTAAGTCAAATATAGAGTTGATTTTTAAGAAGTACTATGTTATTTTTCAAGGTTTCAACATACTAAAAGCTTCTACATAAATAATGTCTTTTTTCATTCTTCATACCACCCATCATCTCCCCACCTCTTTCAATGAATGAACATGAGCAGTTGAGTTATAGTTGATGCAATGCCACACAAGAAAAAATGCCCTAAAAATATACCAACCTTTACTGTAAACAGCAAGGGAAAAGAGAAATGTAAAAATAGAAAGAAAATAGCTGGCAAAAACAAGTATTGAGAATAAATTTCTGAGCCTTTCTTTTCTTCTAACATATTAATTATTTAATCTCAAGGGAAAACTAAATTAATATTAGAGACATTCACAGCATGATTTTCCACTTAAAATGTGCCTTTGATTTTACAACATTATAGCCTTTTAAATATCCTGTACTTTAATACATTGTCTGTTTTCTAACTATTTTATTCAAAGCTGCTAGTGCAGCAAATAAACAGCACATGCTTTGATCTCATTAAATTACAACTTATAGTTCCTGGAGTCATAAATATTGTGCCCTTTTCTCCCCCACCCCTCCTTTTCTGGTATGGGGTAGTCTGTTTAATATCGCTCTCTCCTTGAGCGCTCTGACGTTTACTCAGACAAATAGCAGGGGTTATGAATGCTGCTCACAGATAGTATCAAGAATTCTTCATGATGCCATAATGGTGAACCAAGCATTCAGAACTGCAATACCTAGTTTTATCTAACTACTAAGTTTGGTCTGTTTAACTTTTCTCTACAAAACTGGAATTCCATCTTATCACAGACCAACAGTTTAAATGTTCTGGACAAAATCATAGTACAGCATAAAAGAAAAATGAAGATTATCTTTGAGGAAATTAATGAACAGATATTTGAAATAAGTAATAGGAATAATATTAACGCTGTCGATTGATGTTCCAAATAACTAATTTTAACATTACCCTTAGAAAATAAATTAGTTCTGAAAAATTAAAGGGTGAAAGTGCAACAAAGCATTACATTTCAACTTTTAAAAAATATATCCTGATTATCATCCTTCTAGCTATATGTCCTCTAGAGTCATGGAAAAAAAGTCATTCCGCTTTACCCTTCTAGGTTCTCCTTTCAAACTGGCACTTTCCCATAGCTGATAATGTGTGGTCACTGGCTCCAATACTTTACTTGAAAGAGGACTGAAAAGCACCCAAATGTCAGGGGCCACTACTCAATCATTTTATATCCTATGGTATGCCCAGTAGGGAATATAGTTGCCCTTGTCCTGGACTCACAGCTACAAAGCCTGGGAAAAGGAATACGGTGATTTTGATCTCAATGCCATTCCACTCATACCTGGGGAGAGGCATTCACCACATGCTTCTGTAAATATGCCAAGAATATGTCTCTAAAGTTTATATGAGCCTGGTTTCTCATCTTTAAGTAAGAAATCAAGCTATATTTTAGAAATATAATATACCATTTATCTAAAATGAAATACTTATCCTACTCTATGCAGAAAATATATTTTTAATATAGAAATTTATAGAAAGTGATCTCATGAAATAAACAATATCTGAAGTATTATCATGTCATCATGAGGCAAAGCCAAAATGGGAAAAAATTCCATTTCTGAAAGTAGGGCTACATAAATAAAACCTTAATAATATCTGCAAAGTTAAAAGATATTTGATCAATTCAAGAAAACAAACAATAAATATAAGATGCAGAACTGAAAACAGTATAAATTACTGGAAATATATCTATGTGTGTTAATGAATGAACTGTTGGTTGTTCATTGCATTTTAATCTTCTCCTTAGTCAAATCAATTACCTTTTTGAAGAATTACATAATGTTAGATTCATTTAATTTAAACTGGAGGGTCAAAACCACCTGTTTTTAGAATTAAAAGAGGTATCTATTTTTTTATGTGCATTCTTATTGAACAGTAAGAAAGTCTTTCATATTCTACAATTCAGCTGAAAATGAAGATCTTTCTTCTATGATCCGTACATAACCTTCTCTCCCAGGTAACCTGTTGGGGACAAGGCTTATGAAGGACATACTAGCAAACAACCAACAAACATTTAAGCACTCACAGCAGACCACGCTCTGTGCTAGGTGATGAGGATGCCAAGACACAACCAACAGTCCTTGCACCCAAAGAGCTAACCTTCTAATGGGGGAGAGAACATGTATGCATGCACCTATACACAAAACAGGTACAACACTACAAGATAATCTGGAGGCAAAGAAGCTGAGATAAGGGAAGGCCTCGTGGGTAGGAAGTGGTGCTTAAACTGAGCTTTGCAGGAAATCAAGGGATTCAAAAGTCAGATGAGAGAATGCATTCCAGGCAGAGGAGAGAAAATCTGTGCAAAGGCCCAGAGAAGAAAGATGGAGGCTACAATTAATCATGTGTGAGGAACAGCAAGAAAGTCAGTGTGACTGAACTAAACGTATGAAAAGTGAAGTAATGCAGAATGAGGCTAGAAAGCTAAGTTGAAGCGGGTTATAAAGGGCTTCAAACGCCAAACAGAGCTATTTATATTTAACTCTAGAATAATAGGGAGCCTAGAGTTTCTTGAGCAAGGAAGCAGGCATGATCAGACCTGTACTTTAGGGAAAATCATTTTAGCAATTGTTTGGAGAATGGATTCGAGAGCTGACTTGAAGAAAAAAGAGAAGAGAATGTATTATTGGAACTAGAGTCTGACTTCAGTTCCTGGCAACATCTTAGAACAGATTATTAATGAGATAATTAGTGAATGCCTCAAAAAGGAAGTGATGATTACAAATATCATAGCTTATTCAAGGGTAGATCATATCAGATTCACCTTCATTCTATTTTTAACAGGGTTATTTAAAAACTACATGAGAGGAATTCTGTAGAAATAGTTTACTTAGATTTTAGAGAAGGATTTTATAAAGTCTGTAATGCTAGTCTTGAGGAAAAGAATGTGAACAGACCATAGTACACTTAGGTAAAATTAAAATTGGTCAAATAATCAGACCATTATTAATGGTTTGGCATCAACAGGGAAGAAGCTCCCCAGTGGAAAAGCACCATGCTATTTAACAATTTTTATCAATGACTTCTATAAAGGTTCAGGTGGGGTGCTCATCAAGTTTTCAGATGATTCAAAGCTAGGAGGGAAGGCTAACTTAGTGGATGTCACAGTCAAGATCCCAAAAAAGTATTGGCTGGCTTGATAAATGGGTCAAGTCTAATAAGATGAAATTTATTAGGGCTAAATGTAAGGTCTTATAATTGAGTTCATGTAATTGGCTGCACAAGTACAAGATGGAGAGAGGTATGGTTTAATAGTTGTTGGTCTCAAAGAGATCTGGGAGTTCTAGTGGACTGCAAACTCCACAAGATTCAACAGTATAACAGCAGCAGGGAAAGCCAATATGATCTTGGGCTGCACTGAGAGGCACAATTTTGAGAAGACAGGAGATGACAGTCTCCTACTCTGTTCTGATCAGACCACCTCTGGTGTGTATAGTGTTCATTACAAGAGAAAATAAAAGGCTGTAGAAATCCAGAGAAGGGCCACAGGCATGGTTCATGACATATGAAATGATTGGGCATGTTTAATCTGAAGAAGAAAAGTTCATGGAAAACATGATCACTGTTTTCAAGTATCTGAAGGACTGTCATGTGGAAGAGGAATTAGACTTCTACTTGACCTTAGAGGACAGGATCAGAACAATAGGCAGCAGTTGCAGGGTCAGACAAATTTACATTTGATAAAGGATTCTATCATCCACTATCTCTCAAAGTCTGTCCAAGTTCACATTCGTTCTTTCCATGACACTGTCTATCCATCTCATCTTCTGCCATCCACTTTACCTTTTGCCTTCAATCTTTCCCAACATCACTATCTTTTTTAATGAGTCCTGTCTTCTCATTATGTGGTCAAAGTATTTAAACTTCAACTTCAGTATTTGACCTTCCGGTGAATAGTCTGAATTACTTTCTTTAAGTATTGAATGATTTGATCTTCTTGCTGTCCAAGGCACTCTCAAAAGTCTTCTCCAGCATCATAATTATTGGTTGTTCCTACTTCTCCTGGCAACCTTAATTCCAGCGTTCAATTTATCTGGTTTAGCATTGAGCATGATGTACTCTGCACATAAATTAAACAAGGTGACCATATACAGCCTTATTGTGTTCCTTTTTCAATCTTAAACCAATCAGTTGTTCCATGTTCAGTTCTAACTATTGCTTCTTGGCCTGTATACAGGTTCCTCAGGAGACAAGTAAGATGATGTACTAGTCCCATCTCTTTGAGGACTTGCCACATTTTGTTGTGATCCACATAGTCAAAGGTTTTCATGGAGTCAATGAAGAAGAAGTATATGTTTTTCTGGAACTCCCTTACTTTCTCCATAATCCCTAATCCTCTGCCTCTTTGAAAACTAGCCTACTCTTGTAGTAATTCTTGGTTCACGTATTGCTGAACCCTAGCTTGCAGAACCTTAAGTATAACCTTACGGAATATGAATATGAATACTTATATGAATAAGAGAAATTGTTTAGTAATTTGAACATCCCTTGGAATTATTCTTCATTATGATTGTGACACAAACTGATCTTTTCCAATCCAGTGGCCATGGTTGTTTTCCAAATTTCTGGCATAGTGAGTTTAGTACTTTCACAGCATCATCTTTCAGGGTTTTAAATAGCTCTCAGGGAATGCCAGTACCTCCATCAGTCTAATGGTTAGCGATGTTCCCTGAGGCCCACTGGACCTCCTTCTTCAACCTGACCAGCCCTAGATCCGTCACCCTCTCACTCCACCCTGGTCATCAGTGCTGGTAAAATCTTTCTTATATAGTTCTTTTGGGTATTCTGACCACTTCTTGACCTCTTCTGCTTCCATTAAATTCCTACCGTTCTTGTGTTTTATCACACCCATATTTGCATGAAACTTTCCCTGGATAACTCCAGTTTTCTTGAAGAGCTCTTCTGTCTTTCCCATTCTATTGTTTTCTTCTATTTCTTTGCCTTGTTCATTTAAGGAATTCTTATCCATCCTTGCTATTCTCTGGAATTCTGCACTAAGTCAGGCATATCTTTCCCTTTCTCTTTCTTTCTTTCCTCAGCTATCTGCAAAACCTCACCAGACAGCCATTTTCTCTTCTTGCCCTTTTTCTTTGGAATATTTTTTGTGACTGCCTCCTATACAATATTGGGAACCTCTCTGTTCATTGTTTTCAGGCACTCTGACAGTTCTAATCCTTTAAATCTATTCATCCCCTACACTTCATATTCAGAAAAGCTGTTATTTAGGTCATACCTTTATTGTCTGGCAGTTTCCCTTACTTTTGTCAATTTGAATCTGAATTCTACAATTATGAGCTCATGATCTGAGCCACAATCAGCTCCAGGTTTTGTTTTAACTACTGTATAGAGCTTCTCTATCTTTGGCCGCAAAGCATATGATCAATCTGATTTCTATATTGATCATCTGGAGATGTCCATGTGTCAAATCACCTTTGGGGTTATTGGAAAAGAGTGTTTGTTACGACAAGTTATCCTGACAAAAGTTGACAAAACTCTATCAGTATCTGTCCTGCTTCATTTTATACTTCAAGGCCAAACCTGCCTGTTATTCATGGCAAAAAACTCCATCATCTTTGCCAACAAACCCCCATGGACAGTACACTAAAATGATAAAAGAGGTGACATTGGAAGATGAGGCCCTCAGGTCAGAAGATTTCCAATGCACTACTGGGGAAGAGCAGAGGACAACTACAAGTAGCTCTAGTACTAATGAACTGACTGGGCCAAAACCAAAAGGAAACTCAGCTACAGATGCAAAAAGTGCTAAAGGAAAGGCCAGGGCTGTAAGAGCAATATTGTACAGGGACTTGGAATGTAACATTAAGGAACCAAGAGGAGCTGGATGTGGTCAGACAGGACTTGGAAAGATTAAACACCAATATCTTGGCTATCTGTGACCTTAAATGGATGGGAATGGGAGAATTTAATTCAAGCAATTATTACATATACTACTGTGGGCAAGAATACCTTAAAAGAAATGAAGCAGCCCTCATAGTCAATAAAAATGTGAGAAAAGCAGTACTGAGGTAATCTCAAAAATGACCAAATGACATCTATTGGATTCCAAGGCAAACTATTTAACATCACAGTCACAAAAATCTATGCTCCAACCACTGAAGCTGAAGAAGCCAGTTAATCAATTCTATGAAGGCAGATAGTGGGCTCCAGCAAAGACTCCATCTAATGGGATTATTTTTCAGGTGTGAATTAGACTAGATGGTCTTCCAATTCTGAATTCTAGGGCTCTCAGTCAACTACAGTCAATTCCAGACTCTCACTCAACTCTACATTAAAGAATTGGAAAAGGACAAAGGGATAGATTTTACTGAACACAAACAGAAGGTTTAGGTGACACATTATAGTTGTATTCAAGTACCTAAAGACTTTTCAAGCGAAAAGGGTTTAAACTGTTCTCTTTAACCCCAGATGGCAGAACCAAGAATAATGAACAAAAGTGGCAAAATGCCAAATTGTGCTTGAAAGAGGTGTTCAGAAGTAGAATGGATGCCCCAGGAAATGCTATGTTCCGTTACTGGAGGTTCTGTTTGCATAACTTAGCCATTCCTCTTACACCTCATTCCCCATTGGTACACTTCCATCTAGAGATATTGATCTCCGGGAGGTTCCACAAGTAAGACACTCCATCTTCTAGCTCTGGACATTTTCTCTGGATTTCCCTGGTGCCTGGAATGCTCTTTCTCCTCATCTCTATCTACTGGTTTCCTTCAGGTCCCAACTAAAAGCTCACCTGCTACAAAAAGCCTTCTCCAGTCGTTCTTACTTCTGGTGCCTCCCCTCCGTTAATTTTTTCCTCTTTTCCCCATTTGTAAATGCTCATTTACTGGTTGTCTCCCACATTAGACTGTAAGCTCCTTCAGGACGTTTAAAAACACCTTTGCTATCTTTGCTGCTTAACATAGTGCCTGGTGTATAAGAGGTGCTTGATTGTGTTTACTGACTGAGGTTTTCATGCAAAAGCTGGCTGATCATTTCTCCTTTGCTTCCTTCAAGGTTCAGTTCAACCCCTAGCTGCCAGTGTCTTCATTTCTAAGGTCATTTCCTCTCCTCTCTTTTCTTTTTCCTTCCTGTCCTGTCTTTTCCTTTACTTTCCCAAAATCTTAAACCTACTTCACTCTGAAGCTGGGACCTCACTGGGCCCCTGCCTCAGGGCTCCTCTGGACCCTTCTAGCTTTAGAGTAATTGTCAATAGTAACTGTTTCTGTTTCCCTCCCAGCCTGATGTCTTTCTTTTTCTTGGCATCATTAAAGGGGCCATGCCCTGGCTACTTCTTAAACAGGCCTATTCAATGAATGGGCTTTGCCTCACCCCAAGTGAGTAACTGCATAAACCTTGCCCCCAAGGGGCCAACTATCCTGGGTCATCTCCAGTTATGCTGATGAATATCTGGTCACTGGATTCAGATGGCTCTGGAGGAGAAGTGAGGCTGGTGACCTGCACAGTCCTCCCTCACTCAAAACAGAGTCAGGTGTAAGTCATGTCATCATTTCTCTGATGGCATGGTTTTCTTCAGCAACGAAGGACAAACACAATATCTTCCTTCTCACTATAGTGTAGGTTTCTGTGTAGCTATATGTTGTCTCCCCCATTAGAATGGAAGTTCTTTAAAGACTGGGACTATTTTTGCTTTTTCTTTTGTATCCTCAGCACTTAGTATAGTGCCTAACACACAAATAGTTCTTAATCCACTTAGCAATTTCGAGATTCTTATCTGAGTACTATCTGGACTTGAGGACCTCCACGCTCTATTTGGCAAGGCTATCTTACTAACAACCAGCAATCCAATGGTAATACTAATAAGAGGTAGCATTACATAGCCTTCAGGTTGGCAAAGCATTCTGTAGACATCGCCTTTGATCCTCACAACAACATGGTGCAGCGGGGGCTGTTATTACTCTCATATTTCATTTGAAGAAGCTAAGGCTGGAAGAAGTTAAAGTGATTTGTCCAAAGTCATTCAGCTAACCAGTCTCTAAGGCACGGTTTGAACTCAGTTCACACCAACTCCAAATCAGGTATTCTTCTCCACCTATACCACAGAGCTGTCTTGTTTACAAAGAGAATGATACTTTATATTTGAATGGAGTTATATTTTAATTTTCAAATTGATTTTACTTATAATCATAGGATGTTAGAGGAAAGAAGACCAAAGAGATAATTTAGTTCCAGGATTCTTTTTTTCTCTAATTTATTTATTTATTTTTAGTTTTCAACATTCATTTCCACAAGATTTTGAGTTTCAAATTTTCTCCTCATCTCTTCCCTCCCCCACCCCAAGAGAGCATGTATTGTGATTACCCTTTCCCCCAATCTGCCCTCCCTTCTATCACACCCCTCCCTTCTCTTATGCCCATCCCCTCTATTTTCTTGGAGGACAAGATAGATTTCCATACACCATTGCCTGTATATCTGATTTCCCAGCTGCATGTAAAAATAATTTTTAACATTTGTTTTTAAAACTTTGAGTTCCAACTTCTCTCCCTTCCTCCCTCCTCACACATCCCCACTGTGAAGGCAAGCAATTCAATATAGGTTATACATGTGTAGTTATGCACTTCGATAAAAATCATGTTGTGCAAGACTAACTGTATTTCCCTTCATCCTATTCTGCCCCCCATTTATTCTATTCTCTTTCGACCCTATCCCTCCTCAAAAGTATTTACTTCCAATTACGCCCTCATCCCATTTGCCCCCCCTCTATCATCCCCCCACCCCCTGTTTATCTCCTTCCCCCCCACTTTCCTGTAGTGTAAGATGGAGTTTCATAGCAAATTGAGTGTGCATGTTATTCCCTCCTTAAGCTAAATGTGATGCAAGTAAGGTTCACTTTTTCCCTCTTACCTCCTCTCTCTTCCCTTCCACTGAAAAAGCTTTTTCTTGCCTCTTTTATGTGAGAGATAATTTGCCCCATTCTATTTTTCCCTTTCTCCTTCCAATATATTAGTCCTCTCTCACCCCTTAATTATATTTTTAGCTATCATCCCTTCCTAGTCAACTTACACTGTGCCCTCTGTCTATATGTATATAATCTTTCCAACTACTCTAGTACTGAGAAAAATCTCAAGAGTTATAAATATTATCCTTCCATGTAGGAATGTAAACAGCTCAACTTTGGTAGGTCCCTTATGACTTCTCTTTCCTGTTTACCTTTTCATGCTTCTCTTCATTCTTGTGTTTGAAAATCAAATTTTCTACTCAGCTCTAGACTTTTCATCAAGAATGCTTGAAAGTCCTCTATTTTATTGAATGACCATTTTTTCCTCTGAAGTCTTATACTCAGTTGTGCTGGGGAGGTGGTTCTTGGTTTTAATCTTAGTTCCTTTGACTTATGGAATATCATATTCCAAGTCCTTTGATCCCTTAATGTAGAAGCTGCTAGATCTTGTATTATCCTGATTGTATTTCCACAATACTCAAATTGTTTCTTTCTGGCTGCTGCAATATTTTGTCCTTGACCTGGGAACTCTGGAATTTGACTATAATATTCCTAGGAGTTTTTCTTTTGGGATCTTTTTCAGGAGGCGATCAGTGGATTCTTTCAATGTTTATTTTACCATACAGTCCTAGAATATAATGGCAGTTTTCCTTGATAATTTCTTGAAAGACGATGTCTAGGCTCTTTTTTTTGGTCATGGCTTTCAGGTAGTCCCATAAGTTTTAAAATGTTTCTCCTGGATCTCTTTTCCAGGTCAGTTGTTTTACTATGAGATATTTCACATTGTCTGCTATTTTTTCATTCCTTTGGTTTTGTTTTATAATTTCTTGCTTTTTCATAAAGTCATTTGCTTCTATCTGCTCCATTCTAATCTTTAAGGAATTATTTTCTTTAGTGAGCTTCTGAACTTCCTTTTCCATCTTGCCAATTTTGCTTTTTAAGGCATTCTTCTCTTCATTGGCTTTTTGGATCACTTTTGTCAGTTGGTTTGGTCTATTTTTTACAGTGTTGTTTTCTTCAGCATTACTTTGGGTCTCTTTTAGCAAGTAGTTGACTTGTTTTTCATTATTTTCTTGCATCATTCTCACTTCTATTCTCAATTTTTGCTCTATTTCTATTACTTGATTTTCAAAATCCTTTTGGAGTTCTTCCATGGTCCAAGACCAATTCATAGTTTTCTTGGAGGCTTTGGATGGAGGAGCTTTGACTTTGTTGTCTTCTGTTTTCATGTTTTGGTCTTCCTTGTAACCAAAGTAAGATTCTGTAGTCTGATTGGTTTTTTTGGTTTTTACTCATTTTTACTCATTTCCCCAGCCATTGACTTTTGAGCTCCTTGTCAAGGTAGATCTCTGCTTCCAGTGGGGGTGGGGATGTGCTGTCAGTTGCTCGATTCCCCCACAATCTGTCGGCCTAGAGCTCCAGAAACAGTCGTTGTCTCTGCCCCTGCCCCTGCTGCTGTGACCACTGAGTTCCTCAACCCCCTTGCCCCTCTGCTGCCCTGCGGCTGGAAGCTGCCACAGATGTGAGAGATTCAGTCTCCCCAAGGCCTGCTCATGTCCTGTCTATGCCAAAGTGGCCCACACTGAACTGTGCTCTGCTTCCAGCATGGCAAGATAATTACTTCCCAGCAACCTTCCAGGCTGTCTTGGGCTGTGGGTTCTGCAGTCCAGAATTTGTTTATAGTCATTTTTTATGGATATTTGGCTGGGCCTGGGGACAGTGCTCTAGAAAGTCCATGCTGTTACTCTGTCATCTTGGCTCTACCCCTAGATTCCAGGATTCTTAACCTTTCTCAAGTCATAGACCCCTGTGGAAATCTAATGCCCTTCTCAGAGTATTATTTTTATTCATAATTGAAGGAAATGTTAAATATCTTTTAGAGGTTAGGGAAAATAAAGATCTAATTTTTTCCCATCCAAGTTCATAGATTCCAAAAGTTCCCTTGATTAGACTCTCATCTTTTAGCAGAGGAAACTGAGGCCAAAATGTGTGGAATGACCCAAAGTCACAAAATTATTTAGTGGTAGAGCCAAGACTAGCTCTGTCTGCTCTCTGCCTGCCTGCCAGTCTGGCTCTCTTTTTATTAAAAGTGAAAACACTGACGTTGTTACTTCATATTCACAATGTCCTACAAATAGGTAGACAGGAAAATAATATGCCCGTTTAGCAGATGATAACATTGAGGGGCTGAGATTTTCTTATGGTCAAACTCCCAATACAGATGGGGTCAAAACAAAATCCAGGACTCCTGACTCTCAACCCCAGGGTTAGGATTGCAATGATGATTCTACCATAACATAGTATAATTAATGCCATACGAATTATAGTGCAATTGGGCAATAGTTGTCATTTTATCTGTCGATGTCTAATTTGTTTCAATTTGTCAGAGGTGCTAATAACCAGACAAATGTCAAAGGTCCTACTGGCTCTTTAAGACATCTTCACAATTCATGCCATTGGTCACAAAGAATAAGAATGAAAGATTGTGGCTCAATTAGGAAAAATCAGACAACTTAAAGTTCACATTACCATACCAACACTTTTTTTTTGCAGCCCTATTACCAAATATATCACAATTTTCAGCCATTATCCTACCAGACTAATAATCTCAAACCACTTTTGGGGAGATCAGACCAGTAATTTCATTGGCATAGACAAGTCTAAGAGAGAAAACTATGCCGATGCAGACTGTTCTGCAGCTGATAGCCTGGGAAAATGAGAGATTAAACTACTTGTTCAGTGTCTGAAAGTGGGACTTAAACCCAGGCCTCCTGGGTCTCTCTCTACCGTCCCAAACTGTCTTTCAATCTTAGAACAAAATCTCATAGAATGCTAGCAAACTCTATGGTTCATACCTGTTTTAAACTGCATACTTCAGATTCCAGTTTTTTATTTGCTGCTGACAGTTTCTTATTTAATTGAATTGCTTCATGTACTGCAAACAGATAAAAAATATTATATTTTAAATATGCCATATCTTTATTATTATACAATCATCTGCCCAGAGAAAATAAAAATTAAACCAAAGATGACAATGATGATTTACTGGAAAGATTTTGAGAAATATTCAAATTGCCTTTTTTTTGCTGAAAACTACAGTAAAACCCATTTTAATCATCTCATTTAAAGCAGTTTAAATATTTTTCATTGAATAAATATATGAAATGTTTAAAGTGTAACACCTACCATTCTGTTCTAACTTTTCATGACTTTCTTTTACGATTCCAAATTGACATGTGATTGTAGTATAATATTTCTCTATTTCATTCAGTTGCTTATGATGATCTTCTTTAGCCAAGAAGTGTAACTGCAGCATTTGTTCCTATTTGGAATAAATGCTAAACTTTAATTATGATATGTTAACACACAGTTTCAGTACGTAATATTAGGCAGAGGAATCATTTCATAACAACTATGACAAATAATTCCAGAGTACACACATTATTGATTTCTCAAAATTATATATGGAAATATTTAGGTTTTATGATACTCCTAAATCTAGCGAAGCGTGTAGTAATTTTGTTATTCTCATAAGAAATCCCCATTGGGGGCTATATCTCTCTGGTAACCAATTTTTTATTCAAGATCAAGAGGCAAATGAAGAAAAGAAATAAAGCAATTTTCTGGTTAATCATCTAAATGTCTTTAATTCTCCTTTCTAGCATAAAAATTAAGCTTGTGTTATAAAACAATTAAATCCCTGAACAATTTCAATAAATACTGTAAAATAGTATACATTTATCAAGTTCCTACTATGTGCCAGGCCTTATGCTAAGTCCTGGGGATACAAATAAGAAAAAGAAAGATGGCTGCAGTACTCAGGAAGCATATACCCACTGCCTACAAAGCTAAAGCCCATTCTCCTTAGCCTGCCACTCAGGGTCCTGCATGCTCTGACCCCACTTTACATTTTCTTTCCTTATTTCTAATTATGCCCCTATGTTTCATGCAAACTGGACTTGTCATCATTTTCTGAATATGTCCTGCACTTCACCTCTCACTGTCTTTGTTCATGGTCTTCTTACCGCATGAAATACCCTCCCTCTGTACAAATCCTACCATTCTTCAGGCCCCGTTCAAATGCCTTCCTTTTTAGGAAGCTTTTTTTGATCCTGTCAGCTACACAACTTCTCCTTCCTCTAAACCCCTATAGTACTTTGTTTTCCTTTCATAACACTTGCCATATTATAGTTTGTATTTATACTTAGCTTACTTGCTTATTTGTCTTGTATCTCTCTACTAACCTGTAAGTTGAAAGCAGACAGCCCATATCTAGTTCATGTTGTATTCCCCACAGCACATCATAATTACTGTACATGGCAAATATTTATTGAATTGAGAGGAACCATGGTATAACAGAAAACTGCTAAATTTGGATGCAGGAGACCTGGATTCAAATCCTGGCTCCCATACTTGATAGTGACTGAGTGACTTAAGTTTTGTGAGTATCTGAAAATGAGGTAATAATATCTACATTAAGTATAATTATTTAGTACATTTACATAGTTATTGTGAGGAAAGCACATTGTAAACATGAAGGCTTTACATAAATGCAACCTGTTATATTAATTTGGTTGTCAGGAAGAACATGGAAAAAAATCTTGGTGATGGAGGGATCCCTTAGCATTACTTTTGAGAACCCAGGGTCAATTCTACAAGAACTACTTATCAGAGCAGGACTTTACAAAAAGATTTATAAAATCAGATTTACAAATCTTCAAGAGTAGATCTGCTGGTTAAAATAAAATAAAACATGTACACCTTCTTACCTAATTCAAAGATATTCAGAGATCAAAGAAATTTCCCTTAACAATTCTATTGTCACCAAATTTTAGATGCCAAGATAAAAATTCAGAAAGAGAACTTGAACTTTTATCTCCTCTTTTGCAAGCTGCTGTACAAATTTCTTTGGTTAACCTCATTGTCATGGTTTTTTAAAAATCAATTTTTTGATTATTCTTTTAAGAGATTTTAACCTTTGGAGTTATAATTATCAAGCAAATTCTAACCTGTAATGATAACCTAAAGTTACATAAAGGCATAACATTATATAAACATGTTGGTAGTGTTATTTATAAAAACAAAGAAAGCTATGTCTGTGTTTTTAGTTTAACAAACACTATGTAAAAGTGTGTGGCTATTTCATTGTTCATTTTATTGAATGCTTCATTATTAAAATTTAATTAAGTTAAGAAAAATTGTTTCTTTTCAATACAGACAGCATTCATGTGTTCACAGAAAATGAAGGAGCTCTTCCATTCTATGACAATAGCTATAAAGGGAGATGCCTGGGGAGGCAGAGAAGTTAAGTGTAACATGGTAAAATAGCCTGTATGTGTCAGAGATAGGGCTTGAACCCAAACCTTCCTGTCCCCAAGGTTGGCAGTGGTCTCAAATTTGCTGATCTATAATTTTCACATGATTATGCCTTCTGGGGCCACACAAAATAAGTCTAATCCATCTTCTAAATGTCAGCCCTTCAAATATGCCCAATGTACCTAAATATTATCTTATATTGGCTAAATTCCTTAGAATGATCCTGGAATGACATGGTTTTAGGTCCTGTAATTGAAATTTAATGTTTTCAATCCCCTTATTAAACTATACGAAGAACCTAATGAGACACTATAGTCCCCAAAGTCATCACTGATCAAAATTTAGGTTTTTCCCTATGGTAAACTTAATAAGCCAATATTTAGATTATAAATAGTGGTTCTTTTGTCACACTAGAGTTTGTTATCATTGGTTGTTTTTTTTAAAAAATAATGATTATAATGAATTTTTTTCATGAGGCAAAGAAATTATTCTTACTGAGGAAGAGAGCATTTTAGATTAATGGTTGTTTATTATCCATGGCAGTTTCAATATTCTCTGTTATTTGGTTATTTGGTTATTTTAGTTATTTAGTTATTCACAACTTGGTTGAATGATACTTCCAGAAGACTTAGAATTCACTAGAAGTTAAACAGCTTACCCATGGGAAATAAAAGCAGGGAGAAAAGCTCCAGGGGATTATTTTCAAAATTACTTCTTTCAGAGCACTAAATTATATATTTTATATACTAGTGCCCTGAAAATATGATTTACTGGTCATGGATAAGCATCTTATTTCCAGTTAATGTCTTGGTCATCTAGGCTTGCCATAGCATCACACAATAGGAGTGAATTCTATAAAGCATTTTGGGACTGCCATTACAAACAGAAAAAATTGAGTTCAAGTCCTGACTCTAACATAGATAGACTGTGTGACCCTGGGAAAGTCACTTAACCTCTTAGTGCCCCAGGCAACTCCCTAAGACCATAAATTATAGCCCAGGTGCTAATATGTATTGGTAGAGAGAGCTCCTGACAACAAAGGAAATCATCAGATCACTCAAAAAAAAAGATGAAAAAATCATTGGCTACAGAAGATGAGAATAATTTTTAAAAGTGATTTCCAACTTTTTAAACAATTATATAAGAAATTTAAATGTTCTCAGTGGCTATAAAATAAATATGACGCATTTAACATCTGCTTTTAGCAATTTATATTTTGCTTTACTATTTCGATAAAAAACTACATCCCAATTATGCCATAACTATTATTCTAATAAGTTCCTTCTGTGAGTATGTAATTCATAACAAAAAGCAACCCAAAAGTGACACAAACCTATGGAGATTTTTTAAATAGTACAACATCCTTTAAATTATACATATTTGTTTAATAAAATTTAAAAGTGAAATAAGACAAAACACATTTTATGTTGCCTTTGATCTTTAACTTGTAGCCTTATCTCCCAGGTCAAAGGACACATTATTCAATTTCACCATATTTTGTGTAAAACCACTGTAGCGTTGACGATGACTTTCAGTACAAATGTCATGGTACTTAAAGCTAAACCGGACTCTAGTTTTTCGGCTTCTTAATTAAAATCACAGTTTATAATAGTCTGACAATATTATCTTTATTCTTTCCAGTTGAACAGCAGCAGAATTTTCACAGCTTTTATTCAATCAAGCTTAGCAATCTTTGTACAGCTAGCTCTCTTTTATTTCCTAAGACAGCAAAAATGGTTTCCAAGAAGCACAACAGTTACTTTGTACAGCTATGTACTTGATGTCATAAGAAATCATCCTTTCGTGTTTCCAGCCCTTCCCTGATACTAAACCTAGATTTAACTCAAAAACAAATTTTGCTATCCTCCCATTCTCGAATCAGGCTAGGATAAGATAAGCCTCTGCAAAGAAGTCCTGTGCAGATGGAAATGGAAAAGAGGTACTGTACTAGAGGGAAAAAATAGAGTTTTCAGAAGGTACACTACCACAGGTAACTATAAGGGGAGAATGAACAAGAATTTTATTTTTTCACACTAAAATATTAATTTTTAGATACACAGTAAAATGCTAGGCACACAGTAAGCCCTCACTTGATGAATAATGAAAGTCTTTTCCTAATTTTGGTTTTCAGATGCAGCTTCACACTGAGGTACTGTAAAGCTAAAATGTTATCTAACTAAAGCACTATTTCAAAATGAAAGTTTTTTTTAAAAACCAAGGGCTGCAACATTTTTTAAAATTTAGGTTTGCATATATAGTAAATAATAAGTTCATTAAATAAAGCAGTTTTTTAAAATATTGCCATTTCTATCAATAATTTGGTAGCTATTCAAAAAAATCTATTTTTAACAAGGTAAATGTTAAGCAATCTCAAAATAAATTTAGAAAATAATTTTGAGAATAATATTTTAAATGCGTTCAACCTTAAAAATGATACTAATTTATAAGTATCAATTACTTTATTGATCTCAATCTTATCTATCTCAATTTTACATTAATAGAAAGGAATATTAACTTGTTCCTTATTATTACAGTAGAAATAATGAAAAATAGTGTGCTTCCTTACCATTTCATTTACTTTCTTCTGTAAAGAATATTTTGAAACCTTGAAAAATAAGAAAAAAAACTTTTACATTAGCTACTTTTTACAAATTCCTCTGGATGTTAAAACTGAATTTTGTAAACTCATTTTCCTTATGACATTTATTTTTTGGTTAGTAAATCTCCAAGTAAAAATGTGACTGATATTTCTTTGCACTTATGGAGAGGGACATTTCTCTGCACACCACCACAATCTAAGCAGCTGATAATCTATTTCAATTTGTGAGAATGGGGAACATATTCTCAGAGAGTGTTTAAATGGAATAGAGAAAATAATAATACTAAATTATAGGGTCAGAGATGACTGAGAGAAAAGAGAAAAGAATGGAAGGGCAGCTCAAACTGGAAAGACTACTACCCTGCCGACCCCTAATTCCCTACTACAAGATACGAATCCAGAGAAAATCCACCAAGTGAATTCTCATTCTTATTCTTTGGACGCCACCATTTTCTCTTCCATGTACATTTTGCCTAACAGTTCATAATCAAGTTTCATCGGCCTTCCTCTCAAACCAACACAACCTTTCCAGAGGACCTTCTAAATTTTAAGTTTGACTTGATGCCTTCTTCCCAGCTGACCATAACTAATGCCAAATCCTACAACACACTAAAAAGCAGCAAAGAAGAAATAAAACTGTAAAACATATTAAGTGAAAGCTAAGACCAAATATTATTTTTATCTACATCTTTATATCTGATTATAGGCATACTTGGGTATTACATTCCAGTTTGGTCTTTAAAGAGAGTATTTATTTCATAATATACACAGAAATAGTTCTGTAGGCACATTGACATTTTGAAAGGCAGTATGGCTTAAGTGGACTAAATGCTGTCCTTGAAATTAGGTAAGGCTAAATTCAAATCCTATTTCTGGCATTCACCTTACTTACCTTAAGTTACCTTAACTTCTGAACATCAGGTAATCTCTAAGACTTTTCTACTAAGCTATAGATGGGCTACAATTTCCCATAGCTATGAAATCAAAGACTTTTGGAGTATTGAGTGTAGGAATGTTTCTTTCAGCTATACAGTTTTTGCAATTCTGTAATAAACATCTCCCCATCATAAAAACAAAAACTCAACTTGTGTCAATTTTTGCATTATTTGTAAAATTCAATCTCAAATACTGATTTTCTTTTGTTTCTGTTATACAGGTTATTGCTCATTTTATGGAAAAGATGTGGTCACAGAATTGCAGGATCTCAGAGTTAGAAAGGATCTCAGATGCCCTTTACAACTTGCAACTGAACAGAAACCCAGTCTTCCAATTCAAGGAACCCACGACTTTCTAAGACAACCACTGCGCTACTGCTCCAATTCTCAGAAGTCTTCTCTTTAGGTTCAATCTATGTCTTCCCCTATGAAACTTTCTCTACATCATTCTTCATTCTGCCCTGTGTATAACAAGTCTTACATCAGCTCTTCAAAAACTTGAAGCCCAATAGCCCATTTCCAATAAGTCTTCCTTTCTCCAGGCTACACAATTCCAGTTCCTCCCACTGCTCTTGAATCCTATGGTCTCCCATCCTCTCATCATACCAGTTACCATTCTTTGATGGCACCTGGATGGGTGATGCCTTACTAAAATGTGGCACCTGGAACTAAACATGATCCTTCAGAAGATGTCTGGCAAGTGTTATACAATAAATAGTATTAACGTTCCTTTTCTTCAGAGGCATTCTAAGTTCTCATAAGCGTTTTTGGCTTCCATGTCACGCTATGGACTTGAAATAAGCTGCAAATGCACTAAAACCTCCACAACTTTTTACAGGAGCTGTCATCCAACCAGGCCTCCTTCATTTTATACTTCTTAAAACCAAGTTTAAAGTGCAGGATGTTACACTCAGCTGTGTCTAATAAAAGCTATTTCTGCAAGGTAAAGGTTATTTTCCCATCAATTTCTAGTATGTATTTAGGAGCTATCCCCATGGGAAAAAATTTCTCAACATTTAAAAACATTGAGTAAGGAAAGAATTTGGACCGTGTCAGAATGAGAGCTGCAGAGCCAAGCCTGCTTTCCCAATTCCAGATTCTCTTCTTTTTCAAGAACTGTTCTCATCCCTTTATTTCTCTATAAACAACAGAATTTTTCACATTTGAAAATCTTCTAGAAACTCCATATTGACATAATTGGAACTTAGTTTTCCTTTCCTCTTTTTAATTAAATAGAGGGCATTAAGTTTCAACAGGAGACATCACTATGTAATATATGATGTACTCTTTGTCTCTTGTCTCACTTCTTAACCCTTTCCATTCTGGCTTTCAACCTCAATTCTTTTTTTAAAAAAAATTATTTATTTTTAGTTTACAACATTCAGTTCCACAAGCTTTTGAGTTCCAGATTTTCTCCCCTCCACAAGACTGCATGCAATCTGAAACAGGCTCTATGTATGCATTCACATTAAACAAATTTTCACATTAGTCTTATTGTGAAGAAGAATTATAACCAATGGGATGAACTATGAGAAAGAAAAAGCAAAACAAAAAAAGAAAGCAAATCGTATGCTTTAATCTGCATTCAGACTCTGTAATTCTTTCTTAGCCTTTTGGAGTTGTCTTAGAACCCTGCACTGCTGAGAATAGCCGAGTCTATCAAAGTGAGTCATCACACAATATGGCTGTAACTGTGTACAATGTTCTCCTGGTTCTGCTCCCCTCATTCAGCATCCATTCATATAATGTCTTTCCAGGTTTTTCTGAAATCTGCTTGCTCATCATTTCTTATAGAACAATAGTATTCTACTACATTCATATAATGAACACAATTTGTTCAGCCATTCTCGAATTGATGGACATCTTCTCAATTTCAAGCTCTAGGCCACCACAAAAGGTTGCTATAAATATTTTTGTGCAGTCAGTTCTTTTCCCATTTGTATGATCTCTTTGGGATACAGCCCTAGACATAGTATTGCAGGGTCAAAGGGTACACACACTTATATAGCCCTTTGGGCATACTTCCAAATTGCTCTCCAGAATGGTTGGATCAGTTCACAACACCACCAACAATGCATTAGTGTCTCAATTTTCCCACATCTTCTCCAGCATTTATAATTTTCCTATTTTGTCAGGTTAGCCAATCTGACTGGTTGTTTTAATTTGCATTCCTCTAATCAATAGTGATTTAGAGCATTTTTTCTTTGATTTCTTCCACTGAAACTGCCTGTTCATATCCTTTGACCATTTATCAATTGGGGAATCAACCTAAATTCTTAAGTGAAACTGCTCTCACCAAAATGGGGAGGAGGTTGGGGAGAAAGGGAATAAGTATTTATATAGCACATGCTGTGTGCCACGTTCTGTACTAAGTGCTTTATACAACAACCTTAAGGGGTAGGTAGTTATTATCCTCATTTTACAGTTGAGAGAACTGAGGCAAATACAATTAGGTGACTCACTCACACAGGGTTACCAGCTAGCAAGTGTCTGAGGCTTGGTTTGAACTCAAGTCTTCCTAACTCCAGGCCTGGCACCCTAATTCACTAAAGTTACCAATTATCTCTTAATTACCAAATATAACAGTCTTTTCTCCATCCTCACCCTTCTCAACCACTCTCTAGTGTTTAACATAGTATCTCTTCTCTGAATGTTTTTAAGATTGTTCTCTCTTGATTCTCCCCTGTCTGATCATTTCTCCTGTCTCCTCTGCTGGTTCATCATCCATATCATGTCCTCTTCTGCGGGTCTATCTCAAATCTCTATCCTGGACCCTTTCCTCCCATACACTCACACTTGGTGACCTCATCAAGTCCTATGGGTTTAATTATCTCAGTGCAGATGACTCTCAGATCTCTATATCAGCCCCAGTTTCTCTCATGAGCTCTTATTTCACATCACCAAATAGCTATTGGATATTTCAAACTGGATGTAGGCCTCTCAAAGGAAAACTTATTATCTTTCCCCTCAAACTCACCCCTCTCCCAAACTTCCCTACTGCTGTCTAGGGCATCAATATCCTTTCAGTTGCTCGGGTTTGAAATATCAGTTATCCTCAGCTTCTCATTTTCCTTTCACTTGACAGATCCAATTGGAAGCCAAATAAGGTCAATTCTGATTCTACAACCTGTCACATCTATTCTCTTCTCTATACTCATATAGCCACCATCCTTGTTCAGAGTCTCATTACCTCTCTCCTACACTACTGAAATGGTGTCCTAAGCAATCTCCCTGCCTTGAGTCTCTCCCCACTCCAGTCCATCCTCCACCCTTTGGCTAACATAAGTTTCCAAAAAGATAGGCCTAACCACGTGACTCCCCTACCCAATAAGCTTCAAAGGTTAGAGACAGATGAAAATTCTACTTACTACTTACTTGACTTCCAAAGTCCCTTAAAACCTGACCCTAACTCACCCTTCCAGCCTTGTTATTCATTACTCACCTCCCTCCACTTGTTGATCCAGCCAGAATGTCCTAGCTGCTCCCTAAACATGACATTCCCTATCCAGTCTCCTTTCTTTTACATTGGCTGTACCCTGTGTCTGGCATATACTCACTCCTCATTGTCACTTCACAAAATCTATTGTTTCCCTTAAAATTTCATGTAAATGCCACCATTCTGCTTGAATCCTTTCTTGATCCTCTCAGCTACTAATGCTCTTCACATAACATTAATTTATATATGGTCACATGGTCTCTCCCAAATAAGTGTCAGCTCACTGAAGACACAGACAATTTCACTTTTGTTCTCATATCCCCAGCACCTGGCATAGTGCCTAGCACTGCAGAAGTAAAAAATTATATAATCTGCAGTTTGGGGCATAAGCCTTCCAGAGATGACTTATTAATTAAATTACTCCAATTCTTAAAGGCATGGTGACTGCTAGGATTTCTCTTTCTAATCAGAAATGTTAAAATTAACATAATTTAATAAATTGTCTCTGGCAAGCTTTTACCAAAAATGTACAATGCATTATTTTTTCTTCAGTAATACTAAAGGTGCTTAGTAAATGCCATTTGGTTGATTGACTGATTGAATTTATCAATTTAGTTGAAATTTGCTAATATTAAAATAAAAGCTTTTCTTTATACAACACTTTTAAGGTTTTCGAAGCACTTTACTTACATTATCTCATTTGATCCTTACAACAATCCTGCAATACTGTTGTTATGTCCATTTTATAGGTGAGGAAAGTAAGGCAGAGAGAAAATGAGTCTTATGGCTAATAAATGTTTAAGGCACAGCATTCTATCCATCTCATCCCCTAGCTGCCTTCTAGAACATGGAACTTTAGGATTAGAGGCGACCCTTAGCTACTGTGTATTCCAACTCACACATATGAGTGACTTGCCCAAGTTATCAGTAAGTCACTGACAGAGCTAGGACTAATTTATCTAAATCCTTTAGAAAGATCAGCAAGATCAGCAATTTGCTTACCCCTGTAACAGCTGCATTGAACAAACTTCTCAATGTCATTAAGACTTGCATACATAGTGATTTACATACAAGTTGTTTGAATGGAAGTTGTCAACATTCCACCACACCCAGTGTAACACCGCCTCCTATAGTCTAGTAACTGTCTGTCAAGCACTTAAGAAAACTGTTTAGATGCTCATGGAGAGAACTCAATGGATGTATCCATTAAGCAATAAATAATTTCTTCAATGTTTTGGTTGTGGGTTGCTGGTTTTTGGTTTGTTTTTTTTTTCAGAGGCAGGTTAAGGAAAACGAGTTAGAAGGATCCTGTGACAAGAGGAGAGAAAAAGGGAGGGAAAAAAAACATAATGCAGAAAAATCTAAGTGATGCACATGTATAAGAGGTTTTGTCTAGTAATTTCTTTTGCTCTAACAATATAAATCAGATCCTTAACAGATCCTTTCTTTAAGTTTTTCTTGCTTGGGAAAAATTTGAACTTTTATTGCTCTATGGTGTCCATGGATCATGTTCAGCAGACCATGAGGTACACTATACATCACCTGTACTATGTCATGGGTTGAACAAGGCAAAACAAATCCTTACAGCTCTTGCACAGAAGGTCAGCCATGTGAAGGAATTTCTTTAGCTTTTAACATACTCTCTACATTAACAAGATAATTAAACATAAAGAGAATGACAGCAAAAGAAACCAATTTATTTTAAAAGGAATGTTAATAGAATAGAGTGTAAATAGCAATATTAACAAACAGGCTCCTTTTATCAACCAGTGTTATAGTTAAGAGAGGAAACTCAATACTTAAAAAAAAGATTTAATGAGAATCAAGGAATTTAATTTTTCTTAAGGCATGAAATCTTATTGGGCCTTGCAAAACAATAATATTTCATAGATGAAATCTTTGAAAACATCCATAATAACAATTATCATTTTTATAATAACAGATAATCTTTATATCTATATATGTGTGTATATATGTATGAAAACATCTTCAAATTGTTAGAAAATAACATTTCCATCTACTATAGTTAATTATGGTTTTTCCCATTCTTGTTTCTGGTATACCTAACTTTAGCTATAATTTAGCTAAAATTGTTCATATAGTCAAAGTATATTTTGGGGGTCCAGCAAGAAGAGAAGCCAAAAAGAATTTGGAGATAATTTTGTCCAACATCTTCATGTTATATATATAAGGAAACTGAGGCTCAGAGAACTTAAGTGACTAGACCAAAAAGTTAGGAGACAGGAGAGTCAGTATTTAGCTATCTAGATTTTATTTTCTAAACTTACTCTTTTAATTGAAAAATTCAACTACTAAATGTAATTAAATTGCTACAATTCTTATTGCATATAATATATACCCTAAGTAATTTTTTAAAGATTCAGAAAGTCATAGTTGAAACAAACTATGTTCTTCACCCTTACCCTATTTCCATGACCACTGAAAAGCATATCTTTTCTAAGTCCTAATGTTAGGACTCAAGACAATTCTGCAGGACTTAATGATGAAAGGTATTGTCCATCTCCAGAGACAGAACTGGTAGAGCCTGAATGCAGATCAAAGATACCTTTTCTTTACTTTCTTTTCTTTTAGGTTTTTTTGTGTTCTGTGTTTTCTTTCACAGCATGATTAAAATGTGTTTTGCATAACTACACATATATAACCTATGTCAAACTGCTTGCCTTCTCAGTGCAGTGGTGGGGAGAGAATCTGAAACTCAAAATTTGAAAAAAAGAATGTTAAAACTGTTTTTACATGTAATTGGGGGAAAATAAAACATTAACATATACATACATGTGTGTATATATAGATATACATATATATAAGAAATGTTAGGGCTCTTCTTTTTAAATTTCAGTTTCAGAAGTCATCAGTGGTATTGGTTAAGATCGGAATCAAGAAATTGTGGAATGATGGAGGAAGGAACACTAGGCTGGGACTCAGAAAACCTGACTTGGATGTCTCTGTCTGCCACTGCCTCCTTGTGTGATCAACCTTGGGGAAGGCACTCAATTTCAGTATCTTCTTGTATCTCTTCATTTAAATCATGTTTGATTTTTATAATTTTCCTACATTCATCTTTGGTTTTGAAAACTACTTCTGCTAAAAATCTTTGTCATGCTCCCCTCAAACCTCTTTGAAACATTTTTAACAAACCCAACGTAACAAAACATAGCAAGCAATTGTATCATATTTCTACCATGGTGATTTCTCCACACGCTAATACAGTAGTATAACTGAATGACGACAGTAAGAATGCCATTGTAACCAATATCTGTGAAACACTTTAATTTAGAAATGAGAGAACATTTCTTTTGGAATCATGATTACAATAATAATTAATTTGTAGAATATCCACAAAGCTTTCTTCTCCTCCTCTCCCTATCTCACCGAGCAGATACTTACACGACCCCCAATAATCATGGAAGATTTGACCTGCTCCACTTCTGACCTAGACTGCTCAGAATGTCAAGCTCAAGTAATCCACCAGTCTCAGCCTGCTCACAGTAGGATTACAAGCCTGTACTACAGCAAAGCGAAGTCTTTTCAGGACAATTAACAGAAAATAAATAGTAATAAAGATAAATTTTTTGACAGAATAGATACATTGAGGTAAAGCACAAAGCAAACACTCAAATGAGTCTAGTCTTCTTAAACTCTGCTCTGCTCTAAGCACTGCATGATCTAGCTCCACTGACCCCTAATATTCCATGTTTTTGTGTTGACTCTCTTCTATGACTGGAATGCCCTCTCTTCTCTTCTTTTCCCTTGTTTCCTTCAATACTCACCTATAATCTCACCTACTTCAAGAGACCTTCCCTAGTCCCACTCCACACTCTCAACTGCTATTACCTTCCCCTCTGTGATTATCTTCTATGATTTACATGTTTTCTCCCCCATTAGGAAACAGGATGCTTGAGGTTTTGCTATATACAATATTGAAGAAATGTTTAAGAAATATAAAAGAATTTCAGACTTTTGGGTATCATGAACAACAAGATGGAGCCCTAAACATTTTCTCTGATTCTCAAAACCTCTCAAACCTCTACAAAATAGGAATTATGCATAAGAGATAAAAACAATTTCAGTTGTCTCCGTAGTCTAAGAGACCAAGAATCCTAACAGGGTAACAACCTGATGAACTAGCAGCTCAGAAAACTAATCCTTAAAGGGTTCATTCATCATACCCTCCCCCACCTGCCTCCACACTCTTGCAGGGCGTACAAAAGAACTCAACTCTGCACAGCATCCCCATGCACTAAGGAAAGCAGAAATCCTTCTCTGACAGAGAGAGAAGGATGGCAGTACATGGTGCTATTAAAATGGTCAGCTTGGAACAAGAAGGGTAACAGTGTGTGGGGGTGGAGATGGGAAGGGGTGATCTAATGGGCTTGAATGAATGGCATACATCTGAGGCCACATCTATTCCCCAAAATGTCACTTGGGACAGAGACTGAGGTCAGTGAAAAGTGAATTCCCCGGGGTGGGAAGGAGCTGGCATACTTGGGGTCAAGCACCTCCTCCCCTCCCACTCCCCACTTCCCTGCCAGAGCACGGATGCCACTGAAGGGGAAGGAGGAAGAATGTGAGCAATAAGGGAGTATAAGGAAAAAAGAATGAAAGTAACAGTTACTTCACCTGTAATCCTTTTAATGTTTCCTTCAATCCTTCGATTTCTTTTTCTTTTATTTCTGAAGCAAGTTGATAGTGTCCCTTTAAATCAAAAGTCAATGTTCAAGTA